>CAUJRU010000017.1:4053300-4343300 GCA_963277665.1 Viscum album | reverse complement strand
TTAATAATAAATAAATATAAATAATAAATAATAAATAATAAATAATAAATAATAACTAATAACTAATAAATAATAACTAATAAATAAATATAAATAATAAATAATAAATAATAAATAATAAATAAACATAAATAATTAATAAATATAAATAAAAAATAAAAAATAAATATAAATAATAAATAATAAATAATAAATAAATATAAATAAAAAATAAAAAATAAAAAATAAAAAATAAAAAATAAATATAAATAATAAATAAATATAAATAATAAATAATAAATAATAAGTAATAACTAATAAATAATAACTAATAAATAAATATAAATAATAATTAATAAATAATAAATAAACATAGATAATTAATAAATATAAATAAAGAATAAAAAATAAAAAATAAAAAATAAAAAATAAAAAATAAAATATAACCAGTTACAAATAATAGATAATAAATATATGAAAGTATATTATAAATAATAAATAATAAATAGAAATAATAAAGGAAACACATGAAAAAGTATGAAAAGACGTGATAAGGGATGAAAAATCATGAAAACGCATGAAAAAGGATGGAGAAGCATATGAAGAATGAGGTATTAGAAAGAATGAGAACGCACGAAAACTCATGACAACTCTGGAAAACTCCTTAATAATTCAACATAATCATCATAATAACCCATAAAAACCATTGATAAAGATAACAAGTCATGGAAACCCAATTAAATAGTAATAAATGGAGCTACCATTAAAACCCGTCAAAACAGTCATAAAGAGACAAAAACATTGGACTCACATTAACGGAGATAATTTATGATTCGAGAGTCCGTTTTAGATCCGCGACCTATCAAATAAAAGATCCTGAAATGATCTTCGACCTGAAAGGTGAATGAGTCCGAATGGACAGGCAGATCGGAAGTTATGACCATTTAAAAAAAAGCTGACGGGGAACGGGTACTAGAAACGAGGCATCGAAAAACATAACAAAGACGATACCCACTAAAAAGGCCATAACATATGATCTAGGAGTGCATGTGGGCACCGCGACCAGTCAAACTGAAGCTCATGGAACGAGTTATGATCTGGCAGATGGAGGAGGCCAAACTGACACGCAGATCGATAGTTAGGTCGGTTTGAAGACAAGTTCGATGGGACACCGGTGACGGAAACGGGGTTTTGGAGGCATTCAGAGTGGTTTTTGTGGTCGAAAAACATGGAAAATACTTTCTTGTGTTGAATTGGTGCGTATCTCTCTTCGCTGGCTTCGATTTGATATGTGGTAGAGCCCAAACGGAGACCCGGAGCGAAAGTTATGGCCGTTTGAAGTTGGAGAACTTTTTTCAACTTTCTTATAACTCTAATATCTTCCACATCTTTGACCGTCTCATGGTTTTGATTATATGTGCCTCTAGATCTCTTCATGAGCTTCGATTTGACTGGTCGTGGTTCTTCAACGGACACCCGGATCAAAATTTATGGTCGTTTTAGTGATATCAGGGTTTCTCGTGTTTTTTTATTTTTTTCATTTCATTTCGCGGCGGTTTTACAGAAACCGCCGCTATTTCGCGGCGGTTTTTTAAAAAACCGTCGCTAATCAACGAATAAAATTAAAAAAATTTAAAAAAAATTAAAAAAATATAATTTTTTTTGCTGTTTAGCGGCGGTTTTAAAAACCGCAGCGATACGGCGGCCCGAAACGCATTTCACGGCGGTTTTTAAAACCGCTGAGAACAAACCGCCGTTAAACGGCGGTTTTCTTGTAGTGTGGTGTCCATTTTGCAATAACTTCTACTATGGGTGTCCGTTTTGCCTCTACCACATATCAAATCGAAGCTTGCGACTAGACCCACACTCTTATAACCACTAAATCACTCTAACACACCCTTAGAAACCCCAACCAATAAAAAAACCTTGTCACAATCTTAATGAACCAAAAGGTCCTTAAGTCCTCCAAATGACCATAACTTCTTCACTGGGTGTCCGTTTCACCTATAACACATATCAAATTGAATCTTGCGACTAGCTCTACACATCTGTGACAACCATGAACAACTAAATAACTCTAGAAACCATGAATATCCCCATAAACACTAAAAACCATTAAAACCCACGAAAAACCCTAAACCCCCCTAACAAACCCTAACAAACCCTAACAAACACTAACAAAACATAAAAAACCCTAAAAAACACTAACAAACCCCCCAAAACCCTAAAAAACATAACAAACACTAAAGAACCCTAACATACCCCAACAAGCCCTAACCAACCATAACTAACCCCATGAAGCACTAATAAACCCCAATAAACACAAAAAACCCCAAGAAAACCTACAGACCTCTAAGAAACCATATGAAACCCTAACGTAACACTAAAACCCCTAAAAACCCTAACAAAACCCTATGCAGTCCTAAGAAACACTAACACACCCTTAGAAATACCAACACACCCTTAGAAACCCTAACACACCCTTAGAAACACTAGCACACCCTTAGAATCCCCAACGCACCCATAAAAACCCTAACACAACCTTAATAACCCTTAGAACACATAGCACACCCTTATAAACCCTAACCCGCCCATAAAAACCCTAACCCACCCTTAGAAACCCTAACACACCCTCAGAAACCCAAAAAAACTCTTAGACACCCTAAATCACTCTAATAAGAACTAATAAATCCTAACAAACACCACCAACCAATAATAAACAATAATAGACACTAATAACCCCTAATGCCCACTACTAAAACCTAAAAAACACTAATAAATCGAAATAAACCCTAAAAAACCTATTAGACCCCAATAAAAGCTACAAAATACCTAAAAACCCAAACATACAACAAAAATGCTATTAAACCATTCAAAATGCTAATATTCACAAAAGACCCCTAAAAACCCGGCAAAACCTGAAAAATCCCTAAAAACCTGAAAAATTCCTTAAAAACCCTAAAAAATCCTTACAAACCATAAAAACCCTAAAAACCTGAAAAACCCCAAAAACCCCAAAAACCCCTAAAAACCGAAATAACAAAAATAACCCTGAAAACAAACAGAAAAAACCCTAAAAAACTCAAAACCCCTCAAAAAACCCTAAATAACTTGAAAACCACTAAAAAGAAAAAACCCCCTAAAATCTTAAAAATGACAAAATAACCCAAACCAACCCTATGAAACCCTTAAAAAACCTAAAAACCAACTAGAAGACCCTAAAAACCTCAAAAGAAACACTAATACACACTAAAGAACCCTAAAAACCCCAAAAACATTAAAGAACCCTAAATAACCACTATAGCCACTAACAATGCTACATAAACCCTATCAATTGCTACAAAAACTTGAAAAATGATTCAAAACCCACAAAACACAACAAACCCCCAAAAAACTCTAAAATAACCCTAACAAAGCATAAAAAAAATCCAAAAACTCAAATTAAAAAAAACCCATAAAACCCCAAACAACACAAACAAACTGTAAGAAACCCTAAAAAGCCTAACAAAACCTAAAAAACCCTAACAACCACTAATAACCCCTAAGAACCACCGATAAACCCTAATAACCCACTAAACCCACTATTAAACCCTAAAAACCATAATAAACACTAATAAATCATAATAACATGTAATAAACCCTAAAAAACTCTATTAGACCCTAATAAACTCTTCAAAAGCCCTAAACCCCTAATATATAATAAAAATAGTATTAAACCATAATAAACCCTAATAATAACTAAAAACCATAACAAACCCGACAAAACGCTCTAAAAATCTCCAAATAATAGCCTACAAAACCCTACAACACACTAATAACCCCTAATAAACCCTAATAAACCCTAATAACCCCAAGATAAATCGTAACAAACCCAAAGAACCCCAAATAAATCATAACAAGTCCTCAAAACACCAAATAAATCGTAACAAACTGAAAAAAACCACAACAAACCCCTAATAAACCCCAAATAAACCCTAACTAATCATAATAAATCCAATTAAATCGTAATAAACCCAAATACATCTTACGAAACCCTGATAAATAAAATAAACCCTAAGAAACCCTAAAAATCCGAAATAACCCTAAAAAGGTTGATAACCCCTAGAAAAAGCTATTAATGCCTATAAAAGCTGAATAAAACCCTAATATACAATAAAAACACTAATAAAATGTAATAAATTTTAAAGAACACTAATAAACCCGAAAGAACCCTAATAAACCCTAAATAACCATATTAAACTCTAAATAACACTAAAAACCCATAAATAAGCCAAAAAAACACTGAAACACATTATATAAACTCTAAAAACCGCTACAATACCCAAAAAAACCCTAAAACACACTAACAAACCCTAACAACCCTATCAATCCAAAAAATAAAAATAAACCCATAAAACCCCCCAAAACCATTAAAAAGTTGTCAAATACCCTAAAAATGCTAACAAAACCTAACAAACCTTAACAACCACTAATAACCCCTAAGAACCACTATTAAACCCTAATAACCCCCAAAACCCACTATTAAACCCTAATAAACACTAATAAATCGTAATAACCTGTAATAAATGCTAACAAACTCTATTAGACCTTAATAAATGGTACAAAAGCCCTAAAATCCCTAATGTATAATTAAAAACACTATTAAACCATAATAAACCCTAATAATCAATAAAAACTCTAACAAACCCGACAAAACGCTACAAAAACCAACAAATAATAGCCTATAAAACCCTACAACCCACAAATGAACCCTAAAAAACCATAATAACCCCAAAATAAATCGTAACAAACCCTAATTACCCCAAATAAATCGAAACAAATCCTAACAATGACAAATAAATCGTAACAAACTGAAACAAACCATAACAAACACCTAATAAACCGCAATAAACCCTAACAAAGCATAATAAACCCTAAAAAATCGTAATAAACCTGAATACATGTTACTAAACCCTAATAAATAAAATAAACCCTAATAAACCCTAATAAATCCTAAATCACCCTAAAAAGGTTGATAAACCCTAGAAAAATCTATTAATGCCTACCAAAACCCAATAAAACCCTAATATACAATAAAAAATTCTAATAAACTGTAAAAAATCCAAAAGAACACTAATATACCCAAGAGATCCCTAATAAACCCTAAAGAACCATATTAAACTCTAAAGAACACTAAAAACCCTAAAGAACCCAAAAAAACGCTAGAACACATTATACAAACACTAAAAACCGTTCCAATTCCAAAACAAACCCTAAAACACACTAAAAAACCTAACAACCCCTATCAATCCCAAAAAAACAAATAAACCCATAAACCCCCCCCCCCAAAAAAACCATTAATAAGCCATTAAATACCATTAAAACCCATAAACACCCGTTAAAAACCCTTAAAAACCTCTAAAAACACTACAAACCATAAACAACCACTAAAACCCTAAAAAAGGCTTCAAATAGATACATAAACCCTACAAATGTTACATAAACCATAAAAAAGGCAACAAAAAACCTGAAAATGGAACATAAACCAAAAAATGCCACATAAACCCAAAAAACGCTACATAAACCCAAAAAGCACAACATAAACCCTAGAACTGTGACATAAACCATAAAAAACTCAACATAAATCCTAAAAACGGAACATAAACATTAAAAAACGCTACATAAAACCTAAAAACACAATATAAACCCTAAAAACACTCCATGAACAATAAAAACCTTACATAAACCCTAAAAAATGCAACATAAAACCTAAACCCTAAACACGCTACATAAAACCCAAAAACGTTACATAAACCCTAAAATGATAAATAAAATCTAAAACCGCTAACTAAACCCGAAAAACGCTACATAAACACAAAAAATGATCCATAAACTCTAACAAGGCTACACAAACCCTAAAAATGCTACAAAAACACTAAAGATGCTTTAAACCCCTATAAAATATTAAACCATAATATACCATAATATAAAAATTTAAATCCTAATAAACCTCTAATAAACTCTAATAATCCCTAAAAACACCTTATAATCCTTAAAATCCTAAGAAACTATACTCGGCCCTAATAAAACCCCAAAAATACCTAATAAATGCTAATAAATGACAAGAAAACCAAATAAACCCTAAAAACACGTTAAGAAAACCTAAATATCCCTAACCAACCCTAATTGACAGTAATAAACACTAATAAACCCTAATGAACCCCAAAAAAACCCTAAAAAGACCTAATAAACAATAAATAAAACCAAATAAACCCTACTCAACCCTAACAAACCTTAACACACTATAATAAACCCTAATAAAACACTACCACAAAAATAGTTTTTCCCAGCACCCCCCCCCTTTATCAGCGCTTTTTTTAAAAGTGCTGATAAAGGGTCGAATTGAAAAAAAAAATTAAAATTAAAAAAAATATATTAATATATTAATATATAAATATAGTTATAGTTATATTGATATAGATATAATATATAATTTTTAAATATATTTTAGATAAGTATAAATGTACATTAACACTTAATATACTTAATATATAAGATATTTAGTGAAAATGGCTTCTTAAAAAATTAAAAAAAAATTCTAATTAATAATTTTCTAATTATTATGGAGTAGTAGTCATTTAATAACAATTTGAAGATTAAAAAAATTACAAAAATTAAAAAAATATCCAAAATAATTTGAAAACGCAACTCAAACTTCAAACGACCATAACTTTTGATCCGGGTGTCAATTTGAGCTTTACCACATATCAAGTCAAAGCCTGCGATGATCTCTACGCCATTATGATTTGGGGAAGCCCTAGTTAAGCCTTTTTCAAGGCCAAAAGAGGCTCAGAAGGCCTCCAAAACTGAGTTTTTAGTCGTGGTACCCAGATTTTTTATCATTTTGTGGGGTTTCAGCCTCGTTTGAGGGGGTATTATTGGCTTTTTTGGTGGAGACTGAATTTATTCCAAGTTATTGCATTCATATTGATATTATGTCTTTGAAAGTTTATCGTTTTTTATAATGCACTGCTATTTATAATCAAATTTATAACTATATGTACATATTTTTCATATATTCACACCTAAAAATTAAAATTTTAAAATAAATAATTAAATATATTTACATATAAAATATATTAGCTCTATCTAAATAATAACTAATAAGAATTTTATTTAAAATACCAATATATGAATATTTATATTACTACTATATATTAATATAACTATATTTATATATATATATTAATCTAGCTATATATATATATTAATATAACTACATATATATTAATATTACTATATATATATATATATTAATATCACTATAAATATATATATTAATATCACTATAAATATATATATTCATATAAATATATATATGTATATTTAATATAAATATATATTACCATACGAATAAATATAATAAACCATAACAATGCTCACAAACAATAAAAAATGATCACAAATAATAATAACGCGCTATATTACCTAAAAAGACCTAAAAACACTAATATAACATAATAAAGAAAAAAACACTAATATACCTTAAAAATTCCAAGAAACCCTAATAAACCATAATAAACTCTAATATAACCAAAGAAACCCTAAAATGATCACAAACAAAAACAAAATGCTCACAAACAATAAAAACACGTCATATTATCTAAAAAGACCTAAAAACAGTAATATAACCTTAAAAAAACTAATAAACCCCAAACAAACCCTAATAAATAAGGACAATCCCACTGAGGCTCCTCCCACAATGGGTTGAGTGTCTGAGGATTTCTCAGGGTATAAACATTATGGTCACACATGCAAACTCGGAAGCGAACAAGGTGGCGGGCATGCTCTCCAAGAAAGAAATTGAGGATGGATGTTCCATGTGGTCATTTGTAGCACCAGATTTTTGTACTCCCCTTGTGGACTCAGACATGATGGGTGATTTTCACACTCTGTTGTGCAGACCCTCCCTGTAAAGCATTGTACATACTTTTTTTGTTAATAAATTTTGTGGGGCCAGGATACGCCTGTCCCCGAACTTGCTTTGCCTAATAAACCCTAATAATCCATAATAAACCCTAATAAAAATGAATAAACCCTAATAAAACCCTAAAAATACCTTCTCAACCCTAATAAACCTTGACACATCGTAACAAAACCTAATAAAACCCAACTAAACCCCAATAAATAAAAAAATGCAAACAAACCATTAAAAAGGCCTAGAAACCCTAATAAACCATAATAAATTCAAATAAAAGATGATAAGCCATTTCAAATGCTCACAATCACTAAAAACACAATAATAAAACCTAAATAGTCATAACAACCCCTCATATATATTAACAAAAACTAAAAAACACTCATATACCAAAATAAAAACACTAACAAACCCTAGTAAACCATAAAAATCCCTTACAAACCCTAATAAAATGTACTCAAACCTAATAAAACCTAATAAAAGCTTAAAGATACCGACTCCACCCTAATAAAACCCTATAAAATTCTACTCAACCTTTATAAACTTTAAAACGCCATAATAAACCATAATAAAACCCACTAAACCCTAAAATATGCAAATATACCATTAAAAAGCCCTAAACCCCTAATAAATGCTAATAAAACCTAGAAATGCTTAAAAGCACTAACAAACCCAAATGGACACTACTAAACACTAAAAACCACTAATATACCCTCTTAAAAATTAATAATCCATAATGAACCTTAATAAACCCTAATAAATCATAAACATACCCAAATATTACATAATATACCCTAATAAACCCAACTCAATCCTAATAAAACCCTAAAAATACCTAATAAACCCTAATAAACCTTGACACACCATAATAAACCCTAATAAATTCCTAATAACCCTCACCAAACCCTAAAATATGCTAATATACCATTAAAAAACCCTAAAACCCTAACAAACCATAATAAATGATAATAACACCTAAAAATCCTAATTTTTTTTAGTAAACCCTAAAAATACCTCTAATAATAATAATAGTACTAATGCATGTGCATGTGCTTCTTCATGTGCATGGTTTAAATAATAAATCATAACGCACGTGCATGTGCATATGCATGCGTATTTGCATGTGAATGATAATAAATAATAAATAATAAATAATAACGCATGTGAATTGCATTGTATGTGCATGTGCATGTGAATGATAATAAATAATAAATAATAACGTACATCCATGTGCATGTGCATGTTCATGTGATTGTGCATGGTAATAAACAATAAATAATAACAAAGTCCACATGAATGTGCATTTTCATGTGAATGATAATAAATAATAAATAATAACACATGTGATAATAGAATAACGCAAGTGCATTGCATGTGCACATGCATGAGAATAAATAATAATAACACATGTAATAATAGAATAACGCAAGTGCATTGAATTTTCATGTGCATGGTAATAAATATCATATAATAACGCACGTGTATATGCATTTACATGTAATGATAATGATAAAGAAGCATTCACTTGCATGGTAATAAATAATAAATAAAAACGTACGTGAATGTGCATTTGTATTTGATGATACAAATAATAATAATAATAATAATAATAATAGAATAACGCAAGTGCATTGCATGTGCATGAGCATTGTAGTAAATAATAGTAAATAAGAACGCACATGCATGTGCATGTGCAAATACATTTGATAATAATATTAATAATAGTTATTTTAATAATGATAATAATAATGCATGCACGTGAATGGTAATAAATAATAAATTAAAATGCACATGAATGTGGATTTGCATGTGATAATGATAATAATAATGATAATTATAATAATAATTATAATAATAATAATAACTGTGATGATGATAATAATAATAATAAAAGAATAATACAAGTGCACTACATATGCACATGCACAGTAATAAATAATAAATAATAATGCACGTGCATCTGCATTTTCATGTGATGATAATAATAATAACAACATTAGTAGTAGTGGTGATAATAGTAGTAGTACCAATGCATGTGATAATAGAACACTGCATGTACATTACGTGTGCACGTGCATGGTAATAAATAATAACGCACATGCATTTCATTTGCACGTGATGATGATGAAAATGATAATAATAATAATAATAATAATAATAATAATAACAACAACAATGCATGTGATAATAGAATAACGCACGTGCATTGAATGTGCATGTTTATGTATTTTTATGTGCAATTTCATGTGATGATAATAATAATAATAACAACAACAACAACAACCACAAAAACATATGCACCTACAAGGAAATAAATAATATGTTATAAATAATAAATAATAATGCATGTGCATATGCATTTTCATGTATTGATAATAATAATAGTAATAATAATAACAATAATGATAATTATAACAATGATAATGATTATAATGATATTGATAATAATGATAATAATAACATGAATGATAATAGAATAACAGACATCCTAACAAACCCAAAAAAAACCTAAGAAACCCTAACAACTACTAATAAACCCTAAGAACCACTAATAAACCCAAATAACACCTGAAACCCACTATTAAACCCTAAAACCCTAATAAACAATAATAAATCCTAATAACCAGTAATAAACCCTAAAACCCTATTAGAATCTATTAAATGCTACAATTGCCCTAAAACCCCTAATATACAATAAAAACACTATTGAACCATAATAAATTCTAATAATCACTAAAAACCATAACAAACCTGACAAAACACTACAAAACCCGCCAAATAATAGCCTAAAAACCCTATAACCTGCTAATAAAACAAAAAAACCCTAATAACCCCATAATAAATCGTAACAAAACCTAACAACCCCAAATACATCATAACAAATCCTAACAACAAAAAATAAATCGTAAAAAACTGAAATAAACCTTAACAACCCCCTAATAAACCGCAATAAACCCTAACAAATAATAATAAACCCTAATAAATCTTAATAAACCCAAATACACGTTAGTAAACCCTAATAAATAAAATAAACCCTAATAAATTCTAAATAACCCTAAAAAGGTTGATAAACCCGAGAAAAATCTATTAATGCCTACAAAATCCCAATAAAACCCTAATATACAATAAAAACCGCTAATAAACTGTAACAAATCCTAAAGAACACTAATAAACCCTAATGAACCCTAATAAACCATAAAGAACCATAATAAACTCTAAAGAACACTAAAAACCCCTAAAGGACCCAAAAAATTCTAAAACACAGTACATAAACCCTAAAAACCGCTACAATACCCAAACAAACCCTATAACACACTGAAAAACCCTAACAACCCCTATCAATCCTGAAAAAAACAAATAACCCCTTAAAAACCCCCAAAAACAATTTAAAACCTATCAAATACCATAAAAACCATAAACACCCGTTAACAACCCTTAAAACCCCTAAAAACCACTACAAACCGTAAACAACCATTAAAACCCTAAAAAAGGAAACAAATAGATACATAATCCCAAAAAGCGTTAAATAAACACTAAAAATGAAACATAAACCCTAAAAATGCAACATAAACCCAAAAAACGCAACATAAATCCAAAAAATGCTACATAAACCCAGAAAACACAATATAAACCCTAGAACCGTAACATAAACCCTAAACAACGCAACATAAACATTAAAAAACACTACATAAAACCTAAAAACACAACATAATAATAAATAATAAATAATAACACATGTGATAATAGAACAATGCACGTGCATTGCGTGTGCACATGCATGAGAATAAATAATAATAACACATGTGATAATAGAATAATGTAAGCGCATTTCATTTGCATGTACATGATAATAAATAATATATAATAACGCACGTGCATGTGCATTTACATGTAATGATAATGATAATTATGCATGCTCGTGCATGGTACTAAATAATAAATAACAACGCACATGCATGTGCATTTGTATTTGATGATACAAATAATAATAACAATAATAATAATAATAATAATAATAGAATAACACAAGTGCATTTCATGTGCACATGCATAGTATTAAATAATAAATAAATAATAATAAATAAGAACGGACATGCATGTGCATGTGCATTTACATTTCATTATAATATTAATAATACTAATTGTAATAATAATAATAATAACGCATGCACGTGCATGGTAATAAATAATAAATAACAACTCACAAGAATGTCCATTTGCATGTGATAATGATAATAATTATCATAATGATAATGAGAATAATAATAATAATAATAATTGTGATAATAATAATCATAATAAAAGAATAATACAAGTGCATTGCATATGCATGTGAATGGTAATAAATAATGAATAATAATGCACGTGCATCTACATTTTCATGTGATGATAGTAATAATAATAGCAGTAGTAATAATAGTGGTGGTGGTGGTGATAATAGTAGAAGTACCAATCCATTTGATAATAGAATATTGCATGTGCATTACGTGTGCACGTGCATGGTAATAAACAATAACGCCCGTGCATTGCATTTTCATGTGATGATGATGATAATAATAATAATATTATTAATAATATTGACAACGCATGTGATAATAGAATAATGCACATGCATTGAATGTGTGTGTCTGTGCATTCGCATGTGAATTGGCATGTGATGATAATAACAATAACAACGACATCATCATCAACAACAACAATAACCACAATAATAATAATAACAATAATAATAACAACTCTTGTGATAATAAAATAACATGTGTGCATTTCATGTGCACGTTCATGGTAGTAAAATTATAATAATAACGCATGTGCATGTTCATGTGCATGTGGATGAGATGATGTTAATAATAATAATAATAACAGTAATAATGAGTTATAGTTATTTGAAAAAACAACAAACAGGACAAAAATAATAGAAATGGGGTCTCGAAAAACCAAACAAATCACAGAGTCATTAAAAAAGGCATAAATTCTTCTTCTGGTGTCTGTTTCTATTTCATGAATAGTTAAACTGATTCTCATGGAACGAACTATGATAAAAACAGGTGTCAGATTCCGAATAGACACACAGATCAGTAATTATGACCATTTTAAGAAAATTTTGATAGGGATTCGTATACAGAAATGGAGTTTTGGAGACCTTCTGATGAGTTTCTGGGATTTTTGGGTCTCAAACATGACTTGAACATCAAGTCATCCTTCTACATAGATCTCTTTGCTACTTTCCATTTGATATGAGGTAGAGCTCAAACGGACAACCAGAGAGAAAGTTATGGAGGTTTGAAGTTGGACTTTAGTGGTATAGCTAATATATATTATATTTTGTTGATCTTCTCATAGTTTCTACTAAACATGGTCCCCACTAATCTCACAAGATTCAATTTTAATGGTCACATCGCTCAAATGGATACCCGAAGGAGAAGTTATGCCTATTTTAGTGAGTTGTGGGTTTCATAGGTTTTTAGGCGCTAGGAGAGTTGCTCAATTTTAAACAAAAATAACTTCTGCTATGTGTGTTCATTTAGGCTCTACCACATATCAAATCAAATATTGTGAAAAGATACACACTCTGGTAACCACTGGAACCCTTTCTGACAATTTTCAACCTCCCAAAAGACCAAAAATCCCTTTAGATGATGAAAAGATTAGCTTCTGGTGTCCATTTTGCAATAACTTCTTCTACAGGTGTCTATTTCGCCTATACCAAATATCAAATCGAAGCTTGTGACTAGACATACACTCCTAAAAGTGCCACATACACACTAAAAATGCAAGATAAACCCAAAAAACGCTACAAAAACAGTGTAAAATGTTACAATAACCCTAAAGACGCTTCAAACCCCTCAAAAATATTAAACCCTAATATACTACAATATATAAAATTAAACCCTAATAAACCCTAATAAACTCCAATAATCCCTAGAAACGCCTTATAATCCCTAAAAATCCTACAAGACTCAACTCAACCCTAATAAAACCCCAAAAATAACTAATAAACCCTAATAAATGATAATAGAACCTAATAAACCCTCAAAACACGTTAAGAAAACCTAAACAACCCTAACCAACCATAATAGACACTAATAAACACTAATAAGCATTAATAAACCCCAAAAAACCCTAAAAATCCTTAATAAACCATAAACAATTCAAATAAACCCTATTCAACCCTAACAAACCTTAACACACCATAATGACCACTAATAAAACACTACAAAACCCTAATGATGAAAACAAACACTAGTATACCTTAAAAAATCCCTAGTAACCCTGATAAACTCTAATATAACCTAATAAACCCTAAAAATACTCACAAACAATAAAAAAATGATCACAAACAATAAAACACACTATATTACCTAAAGGGATTTTGGGTGTGGGTCGTTTGACCCCTCCTCTCCCTTGTCTATTGTGTCTCTTTTTTTCTTTCTAGTAAATTTGGGGGGGGGGGCGGGAATAGCCCAAACCTCGCATCTTCCTTGCCCTAGAAACCATAATAAACCATAATAAACTCTAATATAACCAATGAAACCCTAAAAATGCTCACAAACAAAAAAACTCTCACAAACAATAAAAAATGCTATATTATCTTAAAAGACTTAAAAAATACTAATATAACCTAATAAATCATAAAAAAACGAATAAACCCCTAACAAAAAATAATAAAACCTAAAAATCCCAAATAAACCCTAATAAAAACTAATAAACCCTAATAAAACCATAATAAAACCCTAAAAATACCTTCTCAAAACTAATAAACCTTGACACACAATAATAAAACGTAATAAAACCCAACTAAACCCCAATAAACAATAAAATGCGAACAAACCATTAAAAAGCCCTAGAAACCCTAATAAACCATAATAAATTCTAATAAAACCTAATAAACCATAAAAAATGCTCAAAAACACTATAAACACGCTAATAAAACCTAAAAAGTCATAACAACCCCTCATATATATTAACAAAAACAGAAAAACACTCATAAACCCTAATAAAACCAATAAAAAACCCTAGTAAACCCTAAAAATCCCTAAAAACCCTAAAAAACACTACTTAACCCTAATAAATCATAATAAAACCCTAAATGTTCCTACTCAACCCTAATAAAACTCTAAAAATACCTACTCAACCCAAATAAACCTTAACAAACTATAATAAACCATAATAAACCCCATTAAACCCAAAAAAATGCAAATATTCCATTAAAAGGCCCTATAACCCCTAATAACTGCTAATAAAACCTAACACAGCTTAAAAGCACCAATATACCCTAATAAACACTATAAACCCTAAAAACCCTAATATACTATCTTAAAAATTAATAAACCATAATGAAAGATAATAAACCCCAATAAATCCTAAACATACCCAAATATACCATAATATACCCTAATAAATCCAACTAAATCCTAATAAAACCCTAAAAATACATAATAAACCCTAATAAACCTTAACACACCATAATAAATCCTAATAAAATCCTAATAACTCCCACCAAACCCTAAAAAACACTAATATGTCATTAAAAAACCCTAAAACCCTAACAAACCATAATAAATGTTAATAACACATAAAAATTCTAAAAAATACTAGTAAACCCTAAAAATATCTCTAATAATAATAATAGTAATAACGCACGTGCATGTGCATATGCATGTGCATGGTCTAAATAATAAATCATAATGCACGTCCATGTGCATATGCCTACACATTTTCATGTGAATGATAATAAATTATAAATTATAAATAATAACACATGTGAATTACATGTGTATGTGCTTGTGCATGTGAATGATAATAAATAATAAATAATAACGCACATCCAAGTGCATGTGCATGTGCATGTGCGTGTGCATGTGCATGTGCATGTGCATCTAAATGGTAATAAATAATAAATAATAACCAAGCCCACATGAATGTGAATTTTCATGTGAATGATAATAAATAATAAATAATAACACATGTGATAATTGAACAATGCACGTGTATTACGTGTGCACGTGCATGAGAATAAATAATAATAACACATGTGATAATAGAATAACACAAGTTCATTTCATTTTCATGTGCATGATAATAAATAATATATAATAACGCACGTGTATGTGAATTTACATGTAATGATAATAATAATTACCCATGCACGTGCATGGTAATAAATAATAAATAACAACGCACATGCAAGTGCATTTGTATTTTATGATACAAATAATAATAATAATAATAATAATAATAATAAAATAACTCAAGTGCATTTCATGTGCACGTGCATAGTAGTAAATAATAAATAAATAATAATAAATAAGAATGCACGTGCATGTGCATGTGCATTTACATTTGATTATAATATTAATAATACTAATTGTAATAATAATTATAATAACGCATGCACGTGCATGGTAATAAATAATAAATAACAACACACAAGCATGTGTATTGGCATGTGATAATGATAATAATAATGATAATGATAATAATAATAATAATAATTGTGATAATTGTTATAATAATAATAATAATAAAAGAATAATACAAGTGCATTGCATATGCACGTGCATGGTAATAAATAATAAATAATAACACACGTGCACCTACATTTTCATGTGATGATTGTAATAATAATAGCAGTAGTAATAATATTAGTAGTGGTGGTGATAATAGTAGAAGTACCAATGCATGTGATAATAGAATATTGCATGTGCATTATGTGTGCACGTGCATGGTAATAAACAATAATGCCCGTGGATTGCATTTTCATGTGATGATGATGATAATAATAATAATAATAATATTAATAATAACTACACATGTGATAATATAATAATGCACATGCATTGAATGTAAGAGTCTGTGCATTCGCATGTACATTTTCATGTGATGATAATAACAATAACAACAATAACATCATCAACAACAACAACAACCACAATAAAAAAACAATAATAATAACAACACATGTGATAATAAAATAACATGTGTGCATTGCATGTGCACGTGCATGGTAATAAATTTATAATAATAATGCACATGCATGTTCATATGCATGTGGATAAGATGATGTTAATAATAATAATAATAACAGTAATAATGAGTTATAGTAGTTTGAAAAAACAGCAAAAAGGACAAAAATTCTAGAAATGGGGTCTCGAAAAACCTAACAAATCACAGAGTCATTGAAAAAGGAATAAATTATTCTTCTGTTGTCTGTTTCCACTTCGTGAATAGTTAAACTGATTCTCATGGAACAAACTACGATAAAAACAGGTGTCAGATGCCGAATAGACACACGGATCAGTAGTTATGACCATTTTAGGAAAATTTTGACAGGGTTTCGTACATAGAAATGGAGTTTTGGAGGCCTTCTTATGAGTTTCTGGGATTTTTGGGTCTCAAACATGACTTGGACATTGTTCAAGTCATCCTACTACGTAGATCTCTTCACTACTTTCCATTTGATATGTGGTAGAGCTCTAAAGGACAACCAGAGCGAAAGTTATGGCGGTTTGAAGTTGGACTTGAGTGGTATAACTAATATATATTATATTTCATTGATCTTTTCATAGTTTCTACTAAACATGGTCCTCACACGTCTCACGAGATTCAATTTTAATGGTCACATCGCTCAAACGGATACCCGAAGGAGAATTTATGCCTATTTTAGTGAGTTGCGGGTTTCTTCGGTTTTTAGGCTCTAAGAGAGTTGCTCAATTTAAAATGACAATAACTTTTTCTCATTATGTTCATTTTGGCTCTACCACATATCAAATCGAATATTATGAAATGATACACACTCTGGTAACCACTGGAACCCTTTCTGACATTCTTTAACCCCCCAAAAGACCCAAAATCCCTTTGAATGGTCAAAAGATTGGCTTTTGGTGTCCATTTTGCAATAACTTCTTCTACGGGTGTCCGTTTTTCCTCTACCACATATCAAATCAAAGCTTGCGACTAGACCCACACTCATATAACCACTAAATCCCTATAACACACCATTAGAAACCCTAACCAATAAAAACACCTTTTCAAAATCTTAATGAACCAAAAGGTCCTTATGTCCTCCAAATGATTATAACTTCTTCACTGGGTGTCCGTTTCACCTATAACACATATCAAATTGAATCTTGCGACTAGCTCTACACATCTGTGACAACCATGAACAACTAAATAACTCTAGAAACCATGAATATCCCCATAAACACTAAAAACCATTAAAAACCACGAAAAACCCTAAAAACCCCTAACAAACCCTAACATACGCTAACAAACACTAACAAAACATAAAAAAGCCTAACAAACCCTAACAAACCCCAAAAAACCCTAAAAAACATAACAAACACTAAAGAACCCTAACATACCCTAACAAGCCCTAACAAACCCTAACTAACCCCATGAAGCACTAATAAACCCCAATAAACACAAAAACCCGAAGAAAACCTACAAACCCCTACAAAACCATAAGAAACCCTAACGTAACCCTAAAACCCTAAAAACCCTAACATAACCCCAAGAAATCCTAAGAAACACTAACACACCCTTAGAAACCCTAACACACCCTTAGAAACCCTAGCACACCCTTCGAATCCCCAACGCACCCATAGAAACCCTAACACAACCTTAGAAACCCTTAGAACACATTGCACACCCTTAGAAACCCTAACCCGCCCATAAAAACCCTAACCCACCCTTAAAACCCTAACACACCCTCAGAAACCCTAAAAAGCTCTCAGACACCCTAAATCACTCTGATAAGAACTAATAAATCCTAACAAACACCACCAACCAATAATAAACAATAATAGACACTAATAAACCCTAATGCCCACTACTAAACCCTAAAAAACACTAATAAATCGAAATAAACCCTAAAAACACTATTAGACCCCAATAAAAGCTACAAAATACCTAAAAACCCAAACATACAACAAAAATTCTATTAAACCGTTCAAAATGCTAATATTCACAAAAAACCCCTAACAAATCCGGAAAAACCTGAAAAATCCCTAAAAACCCTAAAAATTCCTAAAAACCCTAAAAAATCCTTAAAACCCATAAAAAACCCTAAAAACATGAAAAAACTCTAAAACCCCTAAAAACCGAAATAACAAAAAAAACCCGAAAACAAACAGAAAAAACCCTAAAAAACTCAAAAAACCCTCAAAAAACCCTAAAAAACCTGAAACCCACTAAAAAGGGGAAAAAGCCTAAAATCCTAAAAATGCCAAAATAACCCAAACCAACCCTATGAAACCCTTAAAAAAACTAAAAACCAACTAGAAGACCCTAAAATCCTCAAAAGAAACACTAATACACACTAAAGAACCCTAAAACCCTAAAAACACTAAAGAACCCTAAATAACCACTAAAGCCACTAAAAATGCAACATAAACCCTATCAATTTCTAAAAAAACCTGAAAAATGTTTCAAAACCCACAAAACACAACAAACCCCCCAAAAAACTCTAAAATAACCCGAACAAAGCTTAAAAAAAATCCAAAAACTCCCATAAAAACCAAAAAAACACATAAAACCCCAAACAACACAAACAAACCGTAACAAACCCTAAAAACCCTAACAAAACCTAAAAAACCCTAACAACCACTAATAACCCCTAAGAACCACTGATAAACCCTAACAACCCATTAAACCCACTATTAAACCCTAAAAACCATAATAAACACTAATAAATCATAATAACATGTAATAAACCCTAAAAAACTCAATTAGACCCTAATAAACTCTACAAAATCCCTAAACCCCTAATATAAAATAAAAACAGTATTAAACCATAATAAACCCTAATAATAACTAAAATCCATAACAAACCCGACAAAACGCTCTAAAAATCTCCAAATAATAGCCTACAAAACCCTACAACCCACTAATAAACCCTAATAAACCCTAATAACCCCATGATAAATCGTAACAAACCCAAACAACCCCAAATAAATCGTAAGAAGTCCTAACAACACCAAATAAATTGTAACAAACTGAAAAAAACCCACAACAAACCCCTAATAAACCCAAAATAAACCCTAACAAATCATAATAAATCCTAATAAATCATAACAAACCCAAATACATGTTACTAAACTATAATAAATAAAATAAACCCTAAGAAACCCTTATAAATCCGAAATAACCCTAAAAAGGTTGATAACCCTAGAAAAAGCTATTAATGCCTATAAAAGCTGAATAAAACCCTAATATACAATAAAAACACTAATAAAATGTAATAAATTTTAAAAACACTAATAAACCCTAATGAACCCTAATAAACACTAAAAAACCATTTTAAACTCTAAAAAACACTAAAAACCCATAAATAACCCAAAAAACGCTGAAACACATTATATAAACCCTAAAAACCGCTACAATACCCAAACAAACCCTAAAACACACTAACAAACCCTAACAACCCCTATCAATCCTAAAATAAACAAAAAAACACATAAAACCCCCCAAAACCATTAAAAAGCCATCAGATACCCTAAAAATGCTAACAAAACCTAACAAACCTTAACAACCACTAATAACCCCTAAGAACCACTATTAAACCCTAATAACCCCAAAACCCACTATTAAACCCTAATAAACACTAATAAATTGTAATAATCTATAATAAATGCTAACAAACTCTATTAGGCCTTAATAAATGGTAAAAAATCCCTAAAACCCCTAATGTACAATTAAAAACACTATTAAACCATAATAAACACTAATAATCAATAAAAACTCTAACAAACCCGACAAAACGCCACAAAAACCAACAAATAATAGCCTATAAAACCCTACAACCCACAAATAAACCCTAACAAACCATAATAACCCCAAAATAAATCGTAACAAACCCTAAGTACCCCAAATAAATCGAAACAAATCTTAATAATGAAAAATAAATCGTAACAAACTGAAACAAACCATAACAAACACCTAATAAACTGCAATAAACCCTAACAAAGAATAATAAACCCTAATAAATCGTAACAAATCTGAATACATGCTACTACACCCTAATAAATAAAATAAACCCTAATAAACCCTAATAAATCTTAAATCACCCTAAAAAGGTTTATAAACGCTAGAAAAATCTATTAATGCCTACAAAAACCCAATAAAACCCTAATATACAATAACAAATGCTAATAAACTATAAAAAATCCTATAGAACACTAATATACCCAAGAGATCCCTAATAAACCCTAAAGAACCATATTAAACTCTAAAGAACACTAAAAACCCTAAACAACCCAAAAAACGCTAGAACACATTATACATACCCTAAATACCGCTCCAATGCCCAAACAAACCCTAAAACACACTAAAACACCCTAACAACCCCTATCAATCCCAAAAAAACAAATAAACCCATAAAACCCCCCAAAACCCATTAATAATCCATTAGATACCATAAAAACCCATAAACACCGGTTAAAAACCCTTAAAAACCCTAAAAACACTACAAACCATAAACAACCATTAAAACCCTAAAAAGGCTTCAAATAGATACAAAAACCCTACAAACGTTACATAAACCATAAAAAATATAACAAAAAACCTAAAAATGCAACATAAACCAAAAAACGCCACATAAACCCAAAAAACGCTACATAAACCCTAAAAGCACCACATAAACCCTAGAATTGTGACATAAACCGTAAAAAACTCAACATAAATCCTAAAAACCGAACATAAACATTAAAAAACGCTATATAAAACCTAAAAACACAATATAAACCCTAAAACACTCCATTAACAATAAAAACCATACATAAACCTTAAAAAATGCAACATAAACGCTTCATCACCCCTAAAAATGCTACATAAACACAGAAAACGCAACATAAAACCTAAAAAATGCAACATAATACCTAAACCCTAAACACGCTATATAAACCCTAAAAATGTTACATAAACCCTAAAATGATAAATAAAATCTAAAACAGCTAACTAAACCCGAAAAATGCTACATAAACACTAAAAATGATCCATAAACACTAACAGGGCTACACAGACCCTGAGAAATGCTACAAAAACACTAAAGATGCTTTAAAACCCTATAAAATATTAAACCCTAATATACCATAATATAAAAATTTAAATCCTAATAAACCTCTAATAAACTATAATAATCCTTAAAAACACCTTATAATCCCTAAAATCCTAAGAAACTATACTCATCCCTAATAAAACCCCAAAAATACCTAATAAAAGCTAATAAATGACAATAAAACCAAATAAACCCTAAAAACACGTTAAGAAAACCTAAACAACCCTAACCAACCCTAATAGATAGTAATAAACACTAATAAACCCTAATAGACCCCAAAAAACCCTAAAAAGACCTAATAAACCATAAATAAAACCAAATAAACCCTACTCAACCCTAACAAACCTTAACACACCGTAATAAACCCTAATAAAACACTACCACAAAAACAGTTTTTCCCAGCCCCCCCCTTTATCAGTGCTTTTTTTAAAAGCGCTGATAAAGGGTAGAATTTAAAAAAAAATTAAAATTAGAAAAAATATATTAATATATTAATATATAAATATAGTTATAGTTATATTTATATAGATATAATATATAAATTTTAAATATATTTTAGATAAGTATAAATGTACATTAACACTTAATATACTTAATATATAAGATATTTAGTGAAAATGGCTTCTTAAAAAATAAAAAAAAATATTTTTAATTAATAATTTTCTTATTATTATGGATTATTAGTCATTTAATAACAATTTGAAGACTAAAAAAATTAAAAAAAAAATCCAAAATAAGTTGAAAATGCAACTCAAACTTCAAACGGCCATAACTTTTGATACGGGTGTCCGTTTGAGCTCTACCACATAACAAATCGAAGCCTACGACGAGATCTACGTCACTATGGCCAGGGGTTACCCTGTCCAAGCGTTTTTCGATGCCAAAAAAGGCCCATAAGGCCTCTAAAACTGAGTTTTTAGTCGGGGTACCAAGATTTTTTAACATTTTGTGGGTTTTCAGCCTCGTTTGAGGGGGTATTATTGGCTTTTTTGGTGGGGACTAAATTTATTCCATTTTATTACATTCATATTGATATTATGTCTTTGAAATTTTATCATTTTTTATAAGGCACTTCTATTTATAATCAAATATAAAACTATATGTACATTTTTTTATATATTCACACCTGAAAATTAAAATTTTAAAATAAATAATTAAACATATTTACATATAAAATATATTAGCTCTATCTAAATAATAACTAATAGCCATTTTATTTAAAATAACAATATTTGAATATTTATATAACTACTATATATTAATATAACTATATATATATATATTAATCTAGCTATATATATATATATTAATATAACTACATGTATATTAATATTACTATATATATATATATATTAATATCACTATAAATATATATATTAATATCACTATAAATATATATATTCATATAACTATATATATATGTATATTAATATAAATATATATTACTAAACGAATAAATATAATAAACCCTATTAACGCTCACAAACAATAAAAAATGATCACAAACAATAAAAACGTGCTATATTACCGAAAAAGACCTAAAAACACTAATATAACCTAATAAAGACAAAAAACACTAATATACCTTAAAAATCCATAGAAACCCTAATAAACCATAATAAACTCTAATATACCCAAAGAAACCCTAAAATGATAAAAAAAACAAAATGATCACAAACAATAAAAACACATCATATTATCTAAAAAGAACTAAAAACACTAATATAACCTAATAAAAAAACTAATAAACCCCAAAAAAACCATAATAAACAAGGAAAATCCAATTGAGGCTCCACCCACAATGGGTTGAGTGTTTGAGGATTTCTCAGGGTATGAACATTATGGTCAGACATGCAAACTGGGAAGCGAACAAGGTGGCGAGCATGCTCTCTGAGAAAGAAATTGAGGATGGATGTTCTATGTGGTCATTTGTAGCACCAGATTTTTGTAATCCCCTTGTGGACTCGGACATGACGGGTGATTTTCACACTCGGTTGTGCAGACCCTCCCTGTAAAGCCTTGTACATAATTTTTTGTTAATAAATTTTGTGGGGCCAGGATACGCCTGACCCCGAACCTGCTTTGCCTAATAAACCATAATAATTCATAATAAACCCTAATAAAAATGAATAAACCCTAAAAAACACTAATAAAACCCTAAAAATACATTCTCACCCCTAATAAACCTTGACACACCATAACAAAACCTAATAAAACCCAACTAAACCCCAATAAATAAAAAAACGCAAACAAACCATTAAAAATCCCCAGAAACCCTAATAAACCATAATAAATTCAATTAAAAGCTGATAAGTCATTTCAAATGCTCAAAAACACTAAAAACACAATAATAAAACCTAAATAGTCATAACAACCCCTCATATATATTAACAAAAACTAAAAAACACTCATATACCAAAATAAAAACAATAACAAACCCTAGTAAACCATAAAAATCCCTTACAAACCCTAATAAAACGTACTCAAACCTAATAAAACCTAATAAAAGCTTAAATATACTGACTCCACCCTAATAAAACCCTATAAAATCCTACTCAACCTTTATAAACTTTAAAACACCATAATAAACCATAATAAAACCCACTAAACCCTAAAATATGAAAATATACCATTAAAAAGCCCTAAAACCCCTAATAAATGCAAATAAAACCCAGCAATGCTTAAAAGTGATAACAAACCCAAATGGACACTACTAAACACTAAAAACCCCTAATATACCCTCTTAAAAATTGATAATCCATAATGAACCTTAATAAACCCTAATAAACCATAAACATACCCAAATATTCCATAATATACCCTAATAAACCCAACTCAATCCAAATAAAACCCTAAAAATACCTAATAAACCCTAATAAACCTTGACACACCATAATAAACCCTAATAAATTCCTAATAACCCTCACCAAACCCTAAAATATGCTAATATACCATTAAAAAACCCTAAAACCCTAACAAACCATAATAAATGATAATAACACCTAAAAATCCTAAAACGTTATAGTAAACCCTAAAAATAAATCTAAAAATAATAATAGTACTAACGCACATGCATGTGCTTCTTCATGTGCATGGTTTAAATAATAAATCATAACGCACGTGCATGTGCATATGCATGCGCATTTGCATGTGAATGATAATAAATAATAAATAATAAATAATAACGCATGTGAATTGCATGTGTATGTTCATGTGCATGTGAATGATAATAAATAATAAATAATAACGTACATCCATGTGCATGTGCATGTTCATGTGCTTGTGCATGGTAATAAACAATAAATAATAACAACTTCCACATGAATGTGCAATTTCATGTAAATGATAATAAATAATAAATAATAACACATGTGATAATAGCATAACGCAAGTGCATTGCATTTTCATGTGCATGGTATTAAATAACATATAATAACGCACGTGTATGTGCATTTACATGTAATGATAATGAAAAAGAAGCCTGCACTTGCATGGTAATAAATAATAAATAAAAACGTACGTGCATTTGCATTTGTATTTGATGATAAAAACAACAACAACAACAACAACAACAATAACAATAATAATAATAATAGAATAACGCAAGTGCATTGCATGTGCATGTGCATAGTATTAAATAATAGTAAATAAGAACCCACATGCATGTGCATGTGCAAATACATTTGATAATAATATTAATAATAGTTATTGTAATAATAATAATAATAACGCCAGCACGTGAATGGTAATAAATAATAAATAAAAATGAAAATGCATGTGGAATTTCATGTGATAATGATAATAATAATGATAATAATAATAATAATAATAATAATAACAACTTTGATAATAATAATAATAATAATAATAAAAGAATAATACAAGTGCACTACATATGCACATGCACGGTAATAAATAATAAATAATAATGCATCTGCATCTGCATTTGCATGTAATGATAATAATAATAACAGCATTAGTAGTAGTGGTGATAATAGTAGTAGTACGAATGCATGCGATAATAGAATATTGCATGTACATTACGTGTGCACGTGCATGGTAATAAATAATAACGCACATGCATTTCATTTGCATGTGATGATGATGACAATGATAATAATAATAATAATATTATTATTATTAATATTAATAATAACAACGCATGTGATAATAGAATAACGCACGTGCATTGAATGTGCATGTTTATGTATTTTCATGTGCATTTTCATGTGATGATAATAATAATAATAATAATAATAATAATAATAACAACCACAAAAACATATCCACCTATAAGGAAATAAGTAATATGTAATAAATAATAAATAATAATGCATGTGCATCTGCATTTTCATGTGATGATAATAATAATAATAATAATAATAATAACAACAATGATAATTATAACAATGATAATGATTATAATGATAATGATAATAATGATAATAATAACATGTATGATAATAGAATAACACACATCCTAACAAACCCAAACAAAACCTAAGAAACCCTAACAACCACAAATAAACCCTAAGAACCACTAATAAACCCAAATAACACCTGAAACCCACTATTAAACCCTAAAACCCTAATAAACACTAATAAATCATAATAACCAGTAATAAACCCTAAAAACCCTATTAGAATCTATTAAATGTTACAATATCCCTAAAACCCCTAATATACAATAAAAACACTATTGAACAATAATAAATTCTAATAATCACTAAAAACCTTAACAAACCTGACAAAACACTACCAAACTCGCCAAATAATAGCCTACAAACCCTATAACCTGCTAATAAAACCAAAAAAAACCCTAATAACCCTATAATAAATTGTAACAAAACCTAACAACCCCAAATACATCGTAACAAATCCTAGCAACACCAAATAAATCATAAAAAAATAAATAAACCTTAACAACCCCCTAATAAACCGCAATAAACCCTAACAAATAATAATAAACCCTAATAAATCTTAATAAACCCAAATACACGTTAATAAACCCTAATAAATAAAATAAACCCTAACAAACCCTAATAAATTCTAAATAAGCCTAAAAAGGTTGATAAACCCAAGAAAAATCTATTAATGCCTACAAAAGCCCAATAAAACCCTAATATACAATAAAAAATGCTAATAAACTATAACAAATCCTAAAGAACACTAATAAACCGTAATGACCCCTAATAAACCCTAAAAACCATAATAAACTCTAAAGAACACTAAAAATCCCTAAAGAACCCAAAAAATGCTAAAACACATTACATAAACCCTAAAAACCGCTACAATACCTAAATGAACCCTAAAACACACTGAAAAACCCTAACAACCCCTATCAATCCTGAAAAAACAAATAACGCCTTAAAAGCCCCCAAAAACAATTTAAAACCTATCAAATACCATAAAAACCATAAACACCCGTTAATAACCCTTAAAACCCCTAAAAACCACTACAAACCATAAACAACCATTAAAACCCTAAAAAAGGAAACAAATAGATACATAAACCCAAAAAGCATTACATAAACACTAAAAATGAAACATAAACCCTAAAAATGCAACATAAACTCAAAAAACGCAACATAAATCCAAAAAATGAAACATAAACCCAGAAAACACAATATAAACCCTAGAACCATAACATAAACCCTAAACAATGCATCATAAACATTAAAAAACACTACATAAAACCTAAAAACACAACATAAGAATAAATAATAAATAATAACACATGTGATAATAGAACAATGCATGTGCATTACGTGTGCACATGCATGAGAATAAATAATAATAACACATGTGATAATAGAATAACTCAAGCGCATTTCATTTGCATGTACATGATAATAAATAATATATAATAACGCACATGCATGTGCATTTACATGTAATGATGATGATAATTATGCATGCTCGTGGATGGAAATAAATAATAAATAACAACGCACATGCATGTGCATTTGTATTTGATGATACAAATAATAATATTAACAATAATAATAATAATAGAATAACACAAGTGCATTTCATGTGCAAGTGCATAGTAGTAAATAATAAATAAATAATAATAAATGAAAATGCACATGCATGTGCTTGTGCATTTACATTTGATTATAATATTAATAATACTAATTGTAATAATAATAATAATAACGCATGCACATGCATGGTAATAAATAATAAATAACAACGCACAAGCATGTGAATTTGCATGTGATAATGATAATAATAATCATAATGATAGTGATAATAATAATAATAATAATAATAATAATAATTTTGATAATAATAATCATAATAAAAGAATAATACAAGTGCATTGCATATGCATGTGCATGGTAATAAATAATAAATAACAATGCACGTGCATCTACATTTGCATGTGATGATAGTAATAATAACATCAGTAGTAATAATAGTGGTGGTGGTGGTGATAATAGTAGAAGTACCAATGCTTGTGATAATAGAATATTGCATGTGCATTATGTGTGCACGTGCATGGTAATAAACAATAACGCCCGTGCATTGCATTTTCATGTGATGATGATGATAATAATATTATTATTATTATTATTAATGTCAACGCATGTCATAATAGAATAATTCACATGCATTGAATGTGTGTGTCTGTGAATTCGCATGTGCATTTGGATGTGATGATAATAACAATAACAACAACATCATCAACATCAACAACAACAACCACAATAATAATAATAACAATAATAATAACAACGCTTGTGATAATAAAATAACATGTGTGCATTGCATGTGCACGTGCATGGTAGTAAAATTATAATAATAACGCATGTGAATGTTCATGTGCATGTGGATGAGATGATGTTAATAATAAAAATAATAACAGTAATAATGAGTTATAGTTGTTTGAAAAAACAACAAGCAGGACAAAAATAATAGAAATGGGGTCTCGAAAAACCTAACAAATCCCAGAGTCATTAAAAAAGGCATAAATTATTCTTCTGGTGTCTGTTTCTACTTCATGAATAGTTAAACTAATTCTCATGGAACTAACTATGATAAAAATAGGTGTCAGATGCCGAATAGACACACAGATCAGTAGTTATGGCCATTTGAAGAAAATTTTGACAGGGATCCGTACACAGAAATGGAGTTTTGGAGGCCTTCTGATGAGTTTATGGGATTTTTGGGTCTCAAATATGACTTTATCAATGTTCAAGTCATCCTTCTGCGTAGATCTATTTGCTACTTTCCATTTGATATGTGGTAGATCTCAAACGGACAACTAGAGTGAAAGTTATGGAGGATTGAAGTTGGACTTGAGTGGTATAACTAATATATATTATATTTCGTTGATATTCTCATAGTTTCTACTAAACATGGTCTCCACTAATCACATAAGCTTCAATTTTAATGGTCACATCGCTCAAACGGATACCCGAAGGAGAAGTTATGCCTAATTTAGTGAGTTGTGGGTTTCTTAGGTTTTTAGGCGCTAGGAGAGTTGCTCAATTTTAAACAAAAATAACTTCTGATAAGTGTGTTAATTTAGGCTCTACCACATATCAAATCTAATATTGTGAAAAGATACACACTCTGGTAACCACTAGAACCCTTTCTGACATTCATCAACCTCCCAAAAGACCAAAAATCCCTTTGGATGGTGAAAAGATTAGCTTCTGGTGTTCATTTTACAATAACTTCTTCTACGGGTGTCCGTTTTGCCTCTACCACATATCAAATTGAAGCTTGAGACTAGAAATACACTCTTATAACCACTAAATCACTCTAAAACACCCTTAGAAACCCAAACCAATAGGAACACCTTATCACGTTCTTAAATAACCAAAAGGTCCTTAAGTCCTCCAAATGACCATAACTTCTTCACTAGGTGTCTGTTTCACCTCTAAACCATATCAAATTGAAGCTTGCGACAAGCTCTATATATTTGTGACTACCATGAACAACTTAATAACCCTAAAAAAACCAAGAATATCCCCATAAACACTAAAAACCATTGAAAACCATGAAAACCCCTAAAAACCCTAAAAAACCCTAACAAACACTAACAAACCCTAAAAAACCCTAAAAAACCCTAACAAACCCCAAAAAACCCTAAAAACATAATAAACACTAAAAAACCCTAACATACCGTAACAATCCCTAACAAACCCTAACAAACCCCATGGAGCACTAATAAACCCCAATAAATACAAAAAACCCGAAGAAACCCTAAAAACCCCTAAGAAACCATATGAAACCCTAACATAACCCTAAAACCCCTAAAAACCCTAACAAAATTCTAAGAAATCCTAAGAAACACTAACACACCCTTACAAACACCAACACACCCTTAGAAACCCTAAAACACCCATAGAAACCCTAGCACACCCTTAAAATACCCAACGCACCTATAAAAACCCTAACACAACCTTAGAAACACTTAGAACCCATAACACAACCATTGAAACCCTAACCCACCCATAAAAACCTTAACCCACCCATAAGAACCCTAACACACCCTCAGAAACCCTAACAAACTCTTAGACACCCTAAATCACTCTAATAAGAACTAATAAATCCTAACAAACCCTACCAACCAATAATAAACAATAATAAACCCTAATAAACCCTAATGCCCACTACTAAACCCAAAAAAACACTAATAAATTGAAATAAACCCTACAAACCCTATTAGACCCCAATAAAAGCTACGAAATACTTAAAAACCCAAACCTACAACAAAAATGATATTAAACCGTTCAAAATGCTAATATTCACAAAAAACCCTAACAAACCCGGAAAATCCTGACAAAACCGTAAAAAATCATAAAAACCCATAAAAACCCTAAAAACCCTAAAACCTTAAAACCCTAAAAAATCCTAAATAACCCTAAAAAATCCTAAAAAACCCAAAAAAAAATCTACAATCCCGAAAAAAACACTAAAACCCCTAAAACCCAAAATAACCAAAAAACCCAAAAACAAACAGAAAAAACCAAAAAAAAAATCAATAAACCCTCAAAAAACCATAAAATACCGAAAAACCACTAAAAAGGCTAAAAAACCCTAAAATCCTAAAAATGCCAAAAAAAACCCAAACCAACCCTACAAAACCCATAAAAAACCTAAAAACCAACTAGAAGACCGTAAAAACCTCAAAATAAACACTAATACACCCTAAAGAACCCTAAAAAACCCTAAAAACACTAAAGAACCCAAAAGAACCACTAAAGCTACTAACAATGGTACATAAACCCTATCAATTGCTACATAAACCTGAAAAATGCTTCAAAACCCACAAAACACAACAACCCCCCCAAAAACTCTAAAATAACCCTAATAAAGCATAAATAAAATCCAAACACACCCATAAAACCCCAAAAAAGGCATAAAACCCCAAACAACTCAAACAAACCGTAACAAACCCTAAAAGCCCTAAAAAAACATTAAAAACCCTAACAACCACTAATAACACCTAAGAACCACTAATAAACCCTAATAACCCATTAAACCCACTATTAAACCCTAAAACCCCTAATAAACACTAATAAATCATTATAACACTAATATACCCTAAAAAACTCTATTAGAACCTAATAAACTATACAAAAGCCCTAAACTCCTAATATATAATAAAAAGAGTATTAAACCATAATAAACCTTAATAATCACTAAAAACCATAACAAACCCAAAAAACTCTATCAAAATCTCCAAATAATAGCCTAAAAACCCTACAACCCACTAATAAACCCAAAGAAACCCTAATAACCCCAAGATAAATCATAACAAACCCAAACAACCCCAAATAAATCATAACAAGTCCTAAAAACACCAAATAAATCGTAACAAAGTGAAAAAAACCATAACAAACCCCTAATAAACCCCAGTAAACTCTAACAAATCATAATAAATCCTAATAAATCGTAATTAACCCAAATACACGTTACTAAACCCTAATAAACCCAAATAAATCTGATGTAACCCTAAAAAGTTTGTTAACCGCTAGAAAAAGCTATTGATGCCTACAAATGCCGAATAAAACCCTAATATACAATAAAAACGCTAATAAATTGTACTAAATCCTAAAGAACACTAATAAACCCTAAAGAACCCTAATAAACCCTAAAGAACCATATTAAACTCTAAAGAACACTAAAAACCCCTAAATAATCCAAAAAAAATCTAAAACACATTATATAAACCCTAAAAATGGCTATAATACCCAAACAAACCCTAAAACACACTAAAATACCCTAACTACCCATATCAATCCCAAAAAAACAAATAAACCCCTAAACCCCCCCCCCCCCCCCCGAAAAACCGTTAAAAATACATCAGATACCATAAACACCCATTAACAACCCTTAAAACCCATAAAAACACTACAAACCATAAATAACCATTAAAGCCCTAAAAAAGGCTTCAAATAGATACATAAACCCTAAAAACGTTACATAAACCCAAAAAAATGCAACAAAAAACACTAAAAATGCAACATAACCCATAAAATGCAACATAAACTCAAAAAATGTTACATAAACCCAAAAATCAATACATAAATTCTATAAAGGTAACATAAACCCTAAAAAACACAACTTAAACCCTAAAAACGCCTCATACACATTAAAAAATGCTACATAAAACCTAAAAACACAATATAAACCCTAAAAACACTTCATGAAACCTAAAAATGTTACATAAACACTAAAAAATGCAACATAATTTCTACATCACCCCTAAAAACACTACATAAACCCATAAAACATAACATAAACCCTAAAAAATGCTACATAAAACCTAAACCCTAAACATGCTACATAAACCCTAAAAACGTTACATAAACCCTAAAAATGATACATAAAACCTAAAACCACAATCTAAACCCTAAAAAGGCTACATAAACACTAAAAATTCTACATAATCTATAACAACGCTACACAAACCCTGAAGATGCTACAAAAACCCTAAAGAAGCTTCAAAACCCTTAAAAATATTAAACCCTAATATACCATAATATAAAAAATTAATCCCTAAAAATCCTAATAAACTCTAACAATCCCAAAATAACACCTTATAATCCTAAAAAACCATAAGAAACTCTACTCAACCCTAATAAAACCCCCAAAATACCTAATAAACCCTAATAAATGATAATAAAACCAAATAAACCCTAAAAACACGTTAAGAAAACCTAAACAACCCTAACCAACCCTAATAGACTCTAATAAACACTAATAAACCCTAATAAACCCTAAAAAAACCCTAAAAAGCCCTAATAAACCATAAATAAATCCAAATAAACCCTACTCAACCCTAACAAACCTTAACACACCATAATAACACCTAATAAAACCCTACAAAACCCTAATAAAGAAAAAAAATGCTAGTATACATTAAAAAATCCCTAGAAATCCTGATAAACTCTAATATAACCAAATAGACCCTAAAAATGCTCACAAACAATAAAAAACGATCACAAACCATAAAAATAAGCTCTATTACCTTAAAAGTCCCAAAAAACACTAATATAACCTAATAAAGACAAAAAATGCTAATATACCTTAAAATACCTAAAATAATAATAAACCATATTAAACACTAATATAACCTAAGAAACCCTTAAAATGCTCACAAACAAAAAAAAGCTCTAAAAAAATAAGAACATGCTATATTATCTTAAAATAACTATCAAACACTAATATAACCTAATAAAACAAAAAAAAATTATTAAACCATTAACAAACCTAATAACCCTAAAAATTCCTAATAAGCCCTTATAAGAACTAATTAACCCTAATAAAACCATAATAAAACCCTAAAAATACCTTCTCAACCCTAATAAATCTTGACACACCATAACAAAACCTAATAAAACCCAACTAAACCCCAATAAACAAAAAAACGCAAACCAACCATTAAAATGCCCTAGAAACCCTAATAAACCATAATAAATTCAATTAAAAGCTAATAAACCGTTAAAAATGCTCAAAACACTAAAAACATGATAATAAAACCTAAAATGTCATAACAAGCCCTCATATATAATAACAAAAACTAAAAAAACACTCATATACCCTAATAAAAACACTAACAAACCATAGTAAACCCTAAAAATCCATAACAAACTCTAATAAACCGTACTCAACCCTAATAAACCCTAATAAAACCGTAAAGATACCGACTCAACCCTAATAAAACCCTAAAAATACCTACTCAACCCAAATAAACATTAACACACCATAATAAACCATAATAAACCCCACAAAACCCTAAAAATGAAAATATACCATTAAAAACCCTAAAACCCCTAATAAATGCTAATAAACCTAACAAAACTGAAAAGTGCTAATAAAACCTAATAAACCCTACTAAACCCTAAAAACTCCTAATATACCCTCTTAAAAATTAATAAACCATAATGAACCATAATAAATCCTAATAAATCCTAAACATAACCAAATATACCATAATATACCATAATATACCCTAATAAACCCAACTCAATCCTAATAAAACCCTAAAAATACCTAATAAACCCTAATAATCCTTAACACACCATAATAAACCCTAATAAAATCTTAATAACCCCCACCAAACCCTAAAAATACTAATATACCATTAAAAACCTTAAAACCCTAACAAACCAAAATAAATGTTAATATCACCTAAAAATCCTAAAAAATGCTAGTAAACGTAAAAATAACTCTAATAATAATAATAGTAATAACGCACGTTCATGTGCATATGAATGTGCATTGTTTAAATAATAAATAATAACACATGTGCATGTGCATATGCCTTCACATTTGCATGTGAATGTTAATAATAATAAATAATAACGCATGTGAATTGCCTGTGTATGTGCATGTGCATTTGAATGATAATAAAGAATAGTGCACATACAAGTGCATGTGCATGTGCATGGTAATAATCATTAAATAATAACCAAGTTCGCATGAATGTGCATTTGGATGTGAATGATAATAAATAATAAATAATAACACATGTTATAGTATAGTAATGCATGTACATTGCGTGTGCACATGCATTAGAATAAATAATAATAACACATGTGATAATAGAATAACACAAGTGAATTGCATTGGAATGTGCATGATAATAAATTATATATAATAATGCACGTGCATGTGCATTTACATGTAATGATAATGATAATGATGCATGAACGTGCATGGTAATAAATAATAAATAACAATGAATGTGCATGTGCTTTTGTATTTGATGATACAAACAACAACAACCACAAGAATAATAAAAAGAAGAATAATAATAATAATAATAATAATAATAATAGAATAAGACAAGTGCATTTCAGGTGCACATTCATAGTAGTAAATAATAAATAAATAATAATAAATAAGAACGCACACACACGTGCATTGTGTGTGCACACTACTACAAAAACGGCCTTTATCAGTGCTATAAAATTGCATTAACAGCGCTAAAAAAATCAATGTTAATCAAGGCTAGGATATAGGGGAGTCCCTTTTATCAGCGCTTAAAAAATATCTGGTAAAGGCCCCTTTTATCAGCTCTAAAAAAATAGATGATAAAAGACCCCTTTATCAGCGCTTTTATTTAGCACTGATAAAAGTAAAAAAATAATAAAAAAATGTCTATAATACAGGGGGGAGCTTTTAACAACACTTGACACCCCCTCCTTTATCAATGATAGGTGGACCCCCATCAATCTTTCCCTTGCATTTCCCTTATTGCGCATCCCCCACACGCACACACCTCCTTGCTACCACCCGAACTCAAACCCGTGACCTCCCCCTTGCGTGCCTGCACCTTTACCACTAAGACATTTAATTTTTTTTCTCTATTTAATGATATATCTATTTATTTATATTTATTTTGTTATATTTATTCATATATTAATATAGATTCATATTAATATAAATATATTTAGTTATATTAATACATATATATTTAATCATATATTAGTATATATATTCATTCTTAGGTTTTTAGGCTCTAGGAGTGTTGCTCAATTTAATACGACAATAACTTCTACTACGTGTGTTCATTTTGGCTCTACCACATATCAAATCAAATATTCTGAAAAGATACACACTCTGGCCACCACTTGAGCCCTTTCTGACATTCTTCAACCCCCAAATAGACACAAAATACCTTTGGATGGTCAAAAGATTGGCTTCTGGTGTCCGTTTTGCAATAAATTCTTCTATGGGTGTCTGTTTTTCCTATACCACATATCAAATCGAAGCTTGAGACTGGACCTACACTCCTATAACCACTAAAGAACCATCTTCCATCCTTGAAGGCCCAAAAAGGTACATAAACCCTCAAAAATACCATAACTTCTACTCCGAGAGTCCGTTTTGCCTCTACCATATATCAAATCAAAGATTTCGACGAGATATTCACATATGTGACCAATAGGAACACCTTATCACGTTCTTAATGAACCAAAAGGTCCTTAAGTCCTCCAAATGATCATAACTTCCTCTCTGAGTGTCCGTTTCACCTCTAACACATATCAAATTGAAGCTTGCGACTAGCTCTACTCATCTGTGACAACCATGAACAACTAAATAACCCTAAAAAACAATGAATATCCCCATAAACACTAAATACCATTTAAAACCATGAAAAACCCTAAAAAACCCTAACAAACCCTAACAAACCGTAACAAACACTAACAAACCCTAACAAACCCTAACAAACCCCCCAAAATGCTAAAAAACATAAAAAACCCTAAAAAACCCTAACATACCCTAACAAGCCCTAACAAACCCCATAGAGAACTAGGAAACCCCAATAAACACAAGAAAACCCGAAGAAACCCATAAAACCCCTAAGAAACCATAAGAAACCCTAACATAACCCTACAGACCATAAAAACTATAACAAAACCCTAAGCAATCCTAAGAAACACTAAAACACCCTTAGAAACACTAACACACCCTTAGAAACCCCAACACACCCTTAAAAACCCTATCACACCTTTAGAATCCCCAACGCACCCATAGAAAACCTTACACAACCTTAGAAACCCTTAGAACCCTTAGCACACCCTTTGAAATCCTAACCCGCCCATAAAAACCCTAACCCACCCTTAGAAACCCTAACACACCCTCAGAAACCCTAATAAACACTTAGACATCCTAAATCTCTATAATAAGAACTAATAAGTCCTAACAAACCCTACCAACCAATAATAAACAATAATAAACCCAAATGCCCACTGCTAAACCCTAAAAAACAATAATAAATCGAAATAAACCCTAAAAACCCTATTAGACACCAATAAAAGCTACAAAATACCTAAAAACCCAAACATACAACAAAAATGCTATTAAACCGTTCAAAATGCTAATATTCACAAAAAATCCTTAACAAACCCGGCAAAACCTGACAAAACCCTAAAAAACCATAAAAACCCTAAAACCCTACAAACACTAAAAAATCCTAAAAAACCCTAAAAAATCCTTAAAAACCCTAAAAACTCCAATAACCCGAAAAAAACCCTAATACCCCTAAAAAACCAAAATAACCAAAAAACCTGAAAAAACACTAAAAACCCAAAAAACCCAAAAAAAACCCAAAAAAACCTAAAAAATCCTAAAAATCCCTAAAAATCCCCCAAAAAACCCTAAACTCCTAAAAATCGAAAAAACCAAAAAAACTCGAAAACAAACCTAAAACCCCTAAAAAACCTCAAAAAAACCTTAAAAAACCCTAAAAAACCTAAAAACCACTAAAAGGGATAAACACCCCTAAAACCATAAAATGACAAACAAAACCCTAAAAAACCCTATGAAACCCTTAAAAAACCAAAAAACCGACTACCAAACCCTCAAAACCTCAAAAGAAACACTAATACAACCAAAAGAACCCTAAAAACCCTAGAGAACCCTAAAGAATCACTAAATCCACTAACAACGCTACATAAACCCTATCAATTGCTACAAAAACATGAAAAATGCTTCAAAACCCAAAAAACACAACAAACCCCCAAAAAACTGTAAAATAACCCCATCAAAGCATAAAAAATCCAAACACACCAATAAAACCCAAAAAAATGCATAAAACCCCAAACAACTCAAACAAACCATAACAAACCCTAAAAACGCTAACAAAACCTAAAAAAACCCTAAAACCCACTAATAACCCCTAAGAACCATTAATAAACCCTAATAACCCATAAAACCCACTATTAAACCCTAAAACCCTAATAAACACTAATAATCATAATAACATGTAATAAACCCTAAAAAACTCTATTAGACCCTAATGAATGCTACAAAAGCCCTAAAACCCCTAATATACAATAAAAAACTATTAAACCATAATAAACCCTAATAATCACTAAAAACCCTAACAAACTCGAGAAAACGCTACAAAAATATCCAAATAATAGCCTACAAAACCCTACAACCCACTAATAAACCCTAAAAAACCCTAATAACCCCATAATAAAACGTAACAAACCCAAAAAACCCCAAATAAACCGTAACAAGTCCTAAAAATTCCAAATAAATCGTAGAAAACTGAAAAAAACCATAGAAAACCCCTAATAAACATCAATAAACCACAACAAATCATAATAAATCTTAATAAATCTTAATAAATCCAAATACACTTTACTAAACCCTAATAAATAAAATAAACCCTAATAAACCCTTATAAATCCTAAATAATCCTAAAATGTTGATAACCACTAGAAAAAGCTATTAATGCCTACAAAATCCCAATAAAACCCTAATATACAATAAAAAAGCTTATAAATTGTAATAAATCCTAAAGAACACTAATAAACCCTAAAGAACTCGAATAAACCCTAAAGAATCATATTAAACTCTAAAGAACACTAAAAACCCTAAATAACCCAAAAAAACGCTGAAACACATAATATAAACCCTAAAACGGCTACAACACACAAATAAACCCTAAAACACACTAAAAACCCCTAACAACCCGTATCAATCCCATAAAAAAAATAAATGCATAAAACCCCCCAAAAACCATTAAAAATCCATCAAACACCTTAAACACCCATTAACAACCCTTAAAAAAAGTAAAAAACACTACAAACCATAAAAACCCTTAAAACACTAAAAAAGGCTTCAAATAGATACATAAAACCTATAAATGTTACATAAACCCTAAAAAATTCAACAAAAACACTGAAAATGCAACATAACCCAAAAAATGAAACATAAACTCAAAAAACGCTACATAAACACAAAAATCACTACATATACCCGGGAACTATAACATAAACCCTGAAAAACACAACATAAACCCTAAAAAACGCATTATAAACATTAAAAAACACTACATAAAACCTAAAATCACAATATGAACCCTAAAAACACTACATGAAGCCTAAAAATATTACATAAACCCTAAAAAATGCAACATAAATTCTATATTACCACTAAAAACACAACATAAACCCAGAAAACATAACATAAACACTAAAAAATGCTACATAAAACCAAAACACTAAACACACTACATAAACCCTAAAAACATTACTTAAACACTAAAAATGATACATAAAACCTAAAACGACTATCTAAACCCTAAAAATGCTACATAAACACAAAAAATGCTACATAATCTCTAACAAAGCTACACAAACCCTAAAAATGCTACAAAAACCCTAAAGACCCTTCAAAACCCTCAAAAATATTAAACCTTAATATACCATAATATAAAAAATTAAACCCTAATAAACCCCAAATAAACTCTAATAATCCCTAAAACACCTTATAATCCCTAAAACCCTATGAAACTCTACCAACCTTAATAAAACCCCAAAAAATACCTAATAAATGCTAATAAATGATAATAAAACCTAATAAACCCTAAAAACACGTTAAGAAAACCTAAAGAACCCTAACCAACCCCAATAGACACTAATAAACACTAACAAACCCTAATAAACCCCAAAAAAACCCTAAAAATCCCTAATAAACCATAAATTAATCCAAATAAACCCTACTCAACCCTAATAAACCTTAACACACCATAATAATACCTAATAAAACCCTACAAAACCCTAATAACGAAAAAATGCTAATATACCATAAAAAATCCATAGAAACCTTGATAAACTCTAATATAACCTAATAAACCCTAAAAACGCACACAAACAATAAAAAAACGATCACAAACAATAAAAATAAGATATATTACCAAAAAAGCCCCAAAAACACTAATATAACCTAATAAAGACAAAAAATGCTAATATACCTTAAAAATCCCTATAAAAGCAAATAAACCATAATAAACTCTAATATAACCTAAGAATCCATAAAAACGCCACCAAACAAAAAAAAACACTCACAAACATTAAAAACACGCTATATTATCTAAAAAGACCTATCAAACACTAATATAACCTAAAAAAACAAAAAAAAACTAATAAACGCCAAACAAACCTTAATAAACCCTAAAAATCCCTAATAAACCCTAATAAAAATTAAATAACCCTAATAAAACCCTAAAAATACCTTCTCAACCCTAATAAACCTTGGCACACCATAATAAAACCTAATAAAACCCAACTAAACCCCAATAAACAAAAAAACACAAACAAACCATTAAAAACCCATGGAATCCATAATAAACCATAATAAATTCAAATAAAAGTTAATAAACAATTAAAAATTCTCACAAATACTAAAAACACGCTAATAAAACCTGAAAAATCATAACAACCCCTCATATATATTAACAAAAACTAAAAAACACTCATATATCCTAATAAAAACACTAACAACCCCTAGTAAACCCTAAAAATCCCTAACAAACCCTAATAAACCGTACTCAAACCTAAATAACCTAATAAAACCTTAAAGATACCGACTCAACCCTACTAAAACCCTAAAAATACCTACTCAACCCTAATAAACCATGACAGATCATAATAAACCATAATAAACCCCACTAAACCATAAATACACAAATATACCATTAAAAACCCCAAAACCCCTAATAAATGCTAATAAAACCTAACAAAGCGTAAAAGTGTTAATAAACCCTTATAAACACTACTAAACCCTAAAACCCCCTAATATACCCTCTTAAAAATTAATGATGCATAATGAACCATAATAAATCCTAATAAATCCTAAACATACCAATATATACCAAAATATACCATAATAAACCCGACTCAATCCTAATAAAACCCTAAAAATACCTAATAAACCGTAATAAACCTTAAAACACCATAATAAACCCTAATAAATTCTTAATAACCCCCACCAAATCCTAAAAAATGATAACATACCATTAAAACCCCTAAAAAACTAACAAACCATAATAAATGTTAATATAACCAAAAAATCCAATAAAATGCTAGTAAACCCTAAACAAAACTCTAATAATAATAATAGTAATAATGCTTGTTCATTTTCATATGCATGTGCATATTTTAAATAATAAATAATAACACATGCGCATTTTCATATGGCTTCACATTTTAATGTGAATGATAATAAATAATAAATAATAACGCATGTGAATTGCATGTGTATGTGCATGTGCATTTGAATGATAATAAATAATAAATAATAACGCACATTCAAGTGCATGTGCATGGTAATGAACAATAAATAATAACCAAGTCCACAAGAATGTGCATTTGAATGTGAATGATAATAAATAATAAATAATAACACATATGATAATAGAATAACGCACGTGCATTGCGTGCGAACACTACTACAAAAATGGATTTTATCAGCGCCAGAAAAGTGCATTAACAGCGCTAAAAAAGCGATGGTAATTGAGGTGAGGTTATAGGGGGGTCCCTTTTACCAGCACTTAGAACAGTGCTGATAAAGGACCCTTTTATCAGCTCTAAAAAAAGCGCTGATAAAAGACCCCTTTATCAGCGCTTTTATTTAGCACTGATAAAAGTAAGAAAATAAAGAAAATAAAAAAATATATAATATGGGGGGGGGGGGAGCATTAAATAGTGCATGACCCCCCACCCCCTTTATTAGTGCTAGGTGGACCCCCCTCAATCTCTCCCGAGCGCTGCCCTTCCCGCGCATCCCCCACACGCGCACACCTCCTTGCTTCCTGTCGAACTCGAACCCGTGACCTCCCCCCTTGCATGCCTGCACCTTTACCACTAAGACATTTCATTTTTTCTCTATTTAATGATATATCTATTTATTTATATATATAGTTATATTTATTCATATATTAATACAGATTCATATTAATATAAATATATTTAGTTATATTAATACATATATATTTAATCATATATTAGTATATATATATTCATTCTTATATTAATATATATTTATAATAGTATGTTCTTATCCATATATTTATTTTTATATTAATATATATTTATAATATTAGTTTTAAATACATTTATAAAATCTGTTTTTGATGTGTGTTTATACATAAATAAATACATACATATATACAATAGACACACACAGACACACACAGACACACAACACACACACACACAGACACATATATATTTACGCATAAATACATATATATGTGTATTTGAAAATACATTGAATGTTAAAACGACCATAACTTCTAATCTAGAAGCCCTTTTCAACTCCACAATCAGACCAACAGAAGAAGATGAAACAATCATCGATATGATATTTGATACAGGCCTAACAGACATATGGATCAGAAGTTATACTTGCTTGAATGTTAACAAATTGGGGTATCCCGACTAAAGCCACTAACAACGCTACATAAACCCTATCAATTTCTACTAAAACACGAAAAATGCTTCAAAACCCAAAAAACGCAACAAAACCCCAAAACTCTAAAATAACCCTAACTAAGCAAAACAAATCCAAAAACACCCATAAAACCAAAAATACGCATAAGACCCCAAACAACTCAACAAAACCGTAACATACCCAAAAAACGTTAACAAAAACTAACAAACCATAACAACCACTAATAACCCCAAAGAACCACTATTAAACCCAAATAACCCCTAAAACCCACTATTAAACCCTAAAAACCCTAATAAACACTAATAAATCGTAATAACCTGTAATAAGCCCTAACAAACTCTATTAGACCCTAATAAATGGTACAAAAGCCCTAAAACCCCTAATGTACAATAAAAAACACTATTAAACCATTATAAACCCTAATAATCAATAAAATCCCCAACAAACCCGACAAAATGCTACAAAAACCTACAAATAATAGCCTACAAAAACCTACAACCCAATAATAAACCCTAAAAAACCCAAATAACCCCAAAATAAATCGTAACAAACCCTAAGAACCCCAAATAAATCGTAAAAAATCCTAATAATGCCAAATAAATCATAACAAACTGAAACAAACTATAACAAACACCTAATAAACCGCAAAAATCCCTAACAAAGCATAATAAACTCTAATAAATTGTAATAAACCCAAATACACGTTACTAAACCCTAACAAATAAAATAAACCCTAATAAATCCTAAATAACCCTAAAAATGTTGATAAACCCGAGAAAAAGCTATTAATGCCTACAAAACCAAAATAAAACCCTAATATACAATATAAAATGCTAATAAACTTTAACAAATCCTAAAGAACACTAATAAACCCTAAAATTCCCTAATAAACCCTAAAGAACCATATTAAACTCTAAAGTACACTAAAAACCCTAATGAACCCAAAAAATGCTAAAACACATTATATAAACCCTAAAAACTACTCCAACACCCAAACAAACCCTAAAACACACTAAAAACCCCTAAAAACCCCTATCAATCCCCAAAAAAACAAATAAACCCATAAAACCCCCCAAAACCATTAATAAGCCATCAGATACAATAAAAAACCATAAACACCCATTAACAACCCTTAAAAACTGTAAAAAACACTACACACCATAAAAACCCGTAAAAACCCTAAAAAAGGCTTCAAATAGATACTTAAACCCTAGAAACGTTACATAAACTCTAAAAAATGCAACAAAAACCCTAAAAACACAACATAAACCAAAAAACTCTAGATAAACCCAATAACGCTACATAAACCCTAAAAGCACTACATAAACCCTAGAACTGTGACATAAACCGTAAAAAACACAACATAAACCCTAAAAAATGGATCATAAACATTAAAATACACTACATAAAACCTAAAAACACAATATAAACCCGAAAAACACTCCATGGCCCCTAAAAACGTTACATAAACCCTAAAAAATGCAACATAAACGCTACAACACCCCTAAAAATGCTACATAAACCCAAAAAACACAACATAAAACCTAAAAAATGCTACATAACACCTAAACCATAAACACGCTACATAAACACTAAAAACGTTACGTAATCCCTAAAATGATACATAAAATCTAAAACCACTAACTAAACCCAAAAAATGCTACATAAACACTAAAAATGCAACATAAACTCTTATAAGGCTACACAAACCCTAAATAATGCTACAAAAACCCTAAAGACGCTTTAAAAACCTAAAAAATATTAAACACTAATATACCATAATATAAAAAATTAAATCCTAATAAACCCCTAATAAACTCTAATAATCCCTAAAATCCTAAGAAACTCTACTCAACCCTAATAAAACCCCATAAATACATAATAAACGCTAATAAATGAAAATAAAACCTAATAAACCCTAAAAACACGTTAAGAAAAACTAAACAACCCTAACCAACCCTAACTCTCACGACCCCCTCCCACCAATGATGCCCCTCCTGAGCTGGCAATGGTGAAAGGGAGAGAATGACCCCTGAGTCCCACCTCGAGTAGGCCCTGGGTTGGCGACTAGCACCAAGGGGATGAGTTTTCACAAATATGGGAGGCATTACCCTTTTTATTATTTTAAGATCGGGAAATATGACAAGTCAACCACCAAAAAGGAAAAGAACAAGTGTAGAGAAATAAACCCAAACCAAACCCACATGCTTGTTTAAACAATTTATAACAAGGTGCAAGTACAAGAAAGCTCAAAGTACAATAACAAGAGAAATCAAGAGTACAAAAACTACAACAACTCTAATTGTCTGACTAGTAGGGTCCCGCACGACCCTGGTAGTCCTCCTGGAAACCTGAAAGTAAACATAGGGTGAGAATACAAGTATACTCAGTAGGGAAACCTAAAAGTCTCATGCACAAGTGGGGAGACATCCTAATGTCCCGTGAGAACAACAGAAGAAACCTAGCAAGGAAATCTATCCAAAGAACCTCACCAGCCACACCCACCAAAAAACACAATCACAACAGGTAGTAGTAGTATATAAGAACCAGAGTATTGGGTACCCCGCACCATTTCCCACTAGTTAGCTACTCTTCCTAATGGCGAACGTCCTAATGTTTCCACACTCTTCCCGCCCACACACACCTGGGCCTCACCACCACACATCCCGCCCACACACACCTGGGCCTCACCACCACGTATCCCACCCACACACACCTGGGCCTCACCACCATGTATCCCGCCCACACACACCTGGGCCTCACCACCACGTATCCCGCCCGCACACACCTGTGCCTCATTCCAATGATTCTTGGGAAAAAGTATGCCTACCCGAAGAGTCTTGGGCCATTCCACCCCAATCGAAACCTACCTGAAGTGTCTTAGGTGTAAGGTCACCTCAAGCCATCATAGCCTAGGGAAGAAGGAGCAGGAAAGAGATAGTAACTAAGGGGAAAACACCCTCTCCCATGAAATGGAAGTGTTCGGCACTAAGTGCTCAACATGGGTGGGGTGCGATAAAACACAAAAGATACAGATATATATATATATATATATATATATATATATATATATATATATATATATATATATAGAAACCACTCAGCCCAGCCTATGGCTTCTAAACAGAGAAACTGAGCACGTGCCTCGGCACTGCTACCACGAAGCATGCATACAACAATAAGCCCAAACCCATTTAGGTTTTCACATTTAAGTAGAATTGTTTATTAGTTCCTTAACTACTAGGCAACTATCCATAACCAACCACATCAATCATTCGTGAAATGTATCCCTGCCATCCCCAAAACAAGTTAGGAAAACACAAGTAACACAACCAAGTCCCTTCTTAACAACCAACCAACACCATTGATTATTATTCCCATTCCACTACCATGCCCCACCATTTATTAACTCATCCACTTTTTATTTATTTTTCACAACCCACTATTTGTTCACCTCAAGCCCATCCCTGAAGCCCCGCTGCTGACCACCATAACCACAAACACACCGAAACTCATACATCATTATCCCTTTAATACCATTTATCGTAGCCTCGCTGCGCATCACCATCATAGCATTCACACCAACCCACAACCAAGCCAACCGCAGCCCCGCTGCTCACCCGATCCACAACAACCCACAAAACAAGGTTCGTGCCACATCATCGCCCCCTTTAACATCATTTACTGTAGCCCTACTGCCCGTTCTAATCGTAACAACCCAGGATTCACCCCCCTTTCACACACCACGTAACCAAGCCAACACCCACATGTTCATTATTCCATTTTGTTCTACCGGGGTGATCACACAAGGGTTCCAGATTTTAAATCATCCAACTTTACGTGATTAACCAATTTCCACATTCAATGAAGTTTCCATCCACAAAACGGTCTAGAATATGGGGCAACATTTAATTTTACAAGCAATAGCCCCCAACGACCGTTATTTCTAGTAGGCATAAGCCTATTCAATCCACAACATAATATCATAGGATATAAAGAAGTAACTGCATTCACGAACTTCCCATCCCCGTTATATAAGCCAGTTATTATCTTTATTAAACTGGTTCAACCGTTTCTCATGGAAATAAGAGGATACCCACCCAACATGATGAAAAAATTAGATAGACGAAGGTAAGATCCCTACCTCAATAGTTTCTGATCACAACTCTCCCCAGGATCAACTTACAAGACGTCCGTCGACATCCGTCACTTCTTTCGGGTCCCGGAAAAACCTCCTCGGGTGGTATTCGGAAAGGAAAGGCCGATGGAAAGACAACGGATCCAAGCTCGGAAGTTCCACCTCATCTTTATGATCTAATGGCCACTGACGGATCGTAAATCGGAGCTCAGACGAAGAAGTTATAGAAGAAAAGGAGCCTTCAAGTCTCTTGGGAGAGCTCTGCTGAGAGGAATGGGGAGGAGAGGGGTGAGTTGAAAAGGAGGAGGGGACCCCTCTTTTTATTGGCGAGAAAAGAAAAATTACACGGTGTGTACTGTATGGTACATGGCATGTACTTGACCGTTTCAGACGGTCACCACGCAGCTTCCAACACGGCCTTCAACACGGAACACGGCCGTTGACTGGTCAACACACGGCTTAAAGGTAACGCATACGCAGGGAGGGACTACACGGTGTGTAGTATTGGATACACGGCGTGTACCCATTTATTTCACACGGCTCCAGCACAGCACACAGCCATTTACTGGTCAACACACGGTAACACGTACGCAGGGAGAGACTACACGATGTGTATTATTGGATACACAGAGTGTACCCATTTATTTCACACGGCAAGGACACAGCCTTCAACACGGGGTATACCCGGCAAGGGGGTACACAGAGTATACTCAAACTACACGGCGTGTAGTTTCAAAATTCTGGAAAGTGTGGGAAAAGTCCATTTCACCCTCCAGAACACTTCGTGGCCTTCTTTTTGACAAATGAATGGGCCGAAGAGGTACGAGCCATTACATCAGATACCTCTTAAAACATTCTAATCCCTGAGAATTCAAAAACCATCCCAGAGGAACCCAACAAGATACCTCTTAGGGTTCTCGTTATAACAGTAACCCAACCAACAACGCTAATCGTAGGTGTTGGGAATTCCCCCTCCTATGTCGAGATATTATCCCCTTTAGGCAGAACTGACTCGCCTGCACGGGTTTAATTGCATCCGCATTAGTGCATCTCGATTAAGGATTGGGCCTTCCCACTTCCATATATTATGATTTTCCAACTTGCACTACCCTCAACACCACACAACCAACACACTTCCCAAACATTGGGTTTGGGGAAAAATTCCTTCTCCTATGTCAAGATATTATCCGCTTTAGGCAACACTGACTCGCCCGCACAGGTTCAATCACATCTACATTAATGCGTATCAATTAATGATGAGGTTTTTTCCTTTCCCCACACATCCATACATGTTACTCATTACCAAGGAACAAGGAAACAAACGGTCTCACAACCGACAAGACAAACATTCCATATATCAAAGGTACATAGTATAAAATCAACACAAAGCGCAGAAGAACAAGGGAAAACACAAGTCAAAACAACTCTGGGTACTGAGCATGAATCTAGGTCTCCCTCTCCCAAGTTCTCTCCTCGAGGCCTCCATGACTCCACAACACACGAACCAACAGAATGGTTCATCCACGAATCACCTTCTCTTTACGATACTCAATTCTGTCTGGTCGTTCCTCGAATGTCGCGTCGTCTCCCATATGTTACTCTCCCCATTCGATAACGTGAGAGTCATCGTGTAAGTACCGATGAAGCAGGGAGATGTGGAAGACGTCATGAACCTTCTCCAACTGAGGTGGTAGGGCCAGCTGATATGGCACATCACCGACTTGCCTCAGCACCTCAAAAGGTATGATGAACCTAGGTGAGAGCTTGCTCCCTTTCTCAAACCTCTGCTGCCCCCGTCGAGGGGAAACCTTCAAGAACACATGATCTCCCACCTCGAACTCCAAGGGCCTCCTCCGAAGATCAACATAAGACTTCTATCGGTCCTGAGCCGCTTTCATCCTCTCACATACCAGTTGGACTTTCTCCGTGGTGCTCTGTACTACCTCTGGCCCAAGAGCACCTGTCTCACCAACCTCTACCCATCAAATGGGTGAACGACATGGTCTTCCATAAAAATCCTCAAATGGCGCCATGCCAATAGTATTGTGGAAGCTTTTGTTGTAGGAAAACTCTACTAAAGGAAAGTGTCGTACCCATGATCCTCCGAAATCTAGAACGCATGCTCGCAGCATGTCCTCCAGCGTCTGGATAGTCCACTCTGTCTGTCCATCGGTCTGGGGGTGGAAAGCAGTGCTAAGGCGTAGCTGGGTGCCAAAAGCATACTGTAACCCCCTCCAGACTCGTGAGGTTAACCGAGTATCCCGATCTAATACGATATTATTTGGGAATCCATGCAACCACACAACCTCGTCTACGTACCTCTGTGCTAAGGTACTCATCGGGTCTGACTCCTTAATTTCTATGAAGTGAGCTGATTTCGTTAGTCAATCCACCACTACCCAGATAGCATCATAACCACCCTGAGCTCTGGGTAGTCCTGTGACGAAGTCCATTGAGATGACATCCCACTTCCACTTGGGGAAATCTAAAGGATGTAACAAACCCCTGGGAACACGATGTTCAGCCTTCACTTGCTAACACACTAGGAAATTAGCCACAAACTCCACCACTGCCCATTTCACCCCGGGCCACCAAAACTGTTCCCTCAGGCCTTGGTAAATTTTTGAAACTCCTGGATGTACCACCATGGATGAGCTATGGAACTCACAGAGAACTCCCTCACGCATTGTCTCCGGAAAAAACAACCTTCCATGGAAAAGCATCCGATGTCGGTTGTCCTCTGACCATCCTTTTGGAGCGTTCCCCTAATCGAAACGATCCCGCATCACTTCCACCTCGGAGTACCCCCATTGAGATTCTTCCACCTGCTGCAATAAGGAGGATTGCACCGTCATTTGAAACAAACATCCTCTAACACCTTTTACCCTTGCATCCAAGTGCAAGGCATCCAACTCTCCCATTGCATTCCAAGCATCAGTGGATTCCCGAACCACTTCCTTATGCGACTTCTTCCTCAGGGAATCTGCCAAAATGTTGCCCTTAACTTCAGTGTAAGAGATCTCGAAGTCATAGTCTTGGAGAAACTCGACCCATCTCCGCTGCCGTAAGTTCAGGTCATGCTGGGAGATGATATAATGCAGGTTCTTGTGATCTGAGAAGACCAAAAAGTGCTCCCCAAAAAGGTAATGTCGCCACAACTTCAGTGCGAACACTACTGCTTCAAGATCTAGGTCATGGGTGGCATAGTTACGCTCATGAGGGCATAACTTCCTAGACCCATAACAGATCACTCCCTTCTTCTGAATCAACACGCACCGCAGACCAAGGCCAGAAGCATCACAAAACACCTCATACAACAACCCTTCCTCTGGAAACCTGAGTACAAAATCACTAACCAACTTCTCCTTTAGGTAGTCAAAATCTTTCTGGCACTGCTCGCTCCAGAGGAAGACCTGGTTCTTCCTCATCAAAGATTTCAATGGAGCATCAACTCGAGAGAAGCCAGAAACGAACCTCCGATAGTAACCTACCAACCCCAGGAAATTACGAACTTCCACCACACTCTTGGGTGATGCCCAAGAAACAACTGCCTCCACCGTCGATGGGTCCACTGACACTCCATGCTGAGACACCACGTGCCCAAGGAAGTGTACTTCTTGCATCAAGAACATACACTTCGACAATTTCCGGTAAAGCTGGTGGTGTCGAAGGACTTCCAAGACTGCCCTGAGATGCTCAACGTGCTCCTCCTTTGATATTGAGTAGATCAGGATGTCATCGATGAACACAATGATGAACCGGTTCAGAATCTCTTGGATGAAAAAGTTTATAAGTCCCATGAACATAGCTGGTGCATTCGTAACTCCAAACGGCATCACTACAAACTCGAAGTGACCATACCAGCACCTGAAATCCATCTTCGAGATTTCACTATCCTTTACCCTCAGCTGATGATATCTGGATCGTAGATCAATCTTAGAAAACCAACCTGCTCCCCTCAGTTGGTTGAAGAGATCATCTATCCTTGTAAGGGGGTAACGGTTGTTGACTGTTACCTGGTTAAACCTTCGGTAGTCTATGCATAGCCTGAGACCACCATCTGCCTTCTTCACGAACAAAACTGGAGCACCCCATGGTGATACGCTGGGTCGAAAAAAACCCTTCTCCATCAGATCATCAATCTGAATCCGCAACTCCCGCAACTCCGAAGGTTCCATCCGATAAGGGGATATCGAAATCGGATGGGCACCAGGCTGTAAGCCTATCCAAAACTCAACGTCATGTCGGGGGGGGGGGGGGTTGAGTCACAACCTCCTCAGAAAAAACATCTAGGAACTCCCCAACAACCTCCGGGATATCCATCATCTCTGTATCAGCTGGAACCCCTGATAACCCGCCTAACAAGGAAAGGAGAGGCTTCACATGCCAGCTTCCTACCTGATTGCTCCTCTAACCGAAAAAAGATACACACTGCCCATCCACGTCGGTGAACATGACTCTTCTCTAGAAGCAGTCGATAACGGCACTAACAGAAAACAACCATTCGATGCCCAGGATGACATCGTATGGCTGAATCTTAATAGAATAAGGTCCCCAGTAGATTGATGTGGTCCCAACATCAGCCCACATCTCCAAAAAACACAAGATAAGCTGGTCTGGCCTCCAACTAGTGTACTCAGCAACAGTGGTATGGAAAGTCTCTCTATGTCTATTCCCAAAGCATGGGCTAGACCAGGTGCAACAAAGGAGTGCGAATCTCCCGAATCGAACAAAGCAGAAACAAGAGTGCTGAACAAACAAATCATACCTCGCACCACCTCTAGTCCGGCTGAAGTTGTCAGCTCTACTGCGTGCAACTGTCCACGCCCAGCTCCTCTACCTCTTTGATGTCTTCCACCTCCCCGACCACGCCCTGGTCGAGGTCCCTGAGGAGCACCCTGAGGTCGTCCTCCTCCCACAAAGTCTACCCTCGGAGGAGTATGGTCATGCTGCTGCTGGAAGGGCCTTGCCGGCAACTGGTGCTGCTGAGGTGGGCGCTAAACCTTCCCACCTCCACCGTACTGAGCTCGGGTCGGGCACCGACTCTGAACATGCCCGAAACCTCCACAAGAAAAACACTCTGGTCCTGGGCTTGTGAAAAAGGGACGGGGACCTGAAGATCTGAACTGGAACTGCTGGGGCCTGCTCCTCACTGGCCTGAACTTGGAAGGTCTCGTCGCAGGAGACCTGCTACTGACTTCCTTCCCCTTCGACGAACTTGGCTGGATCCCTTCACGTGGTGCACCTCCCCGCGAGTGCATCCTCTCTACAACCTCTACCTTCTTCTGTACTGCCAACTACATCGTAAGGGTGAAGGGGGTGACAGCATACCGGAGCGAAGGGCGAAGCACCTCCTCCAAACGTCTCGCCCGAGACTCCTCATCCAGAAAGAGATCTGGAGCAAAGCACAGGAGATCCTTGAAGTTGATCCCCAACTCTCATACTGACATACTCCCCTACTGAAGGGAGAGTAACTCTTGCCGCTTCTCCGCTTTGATCATGGATGAAAGGAATTCCTCTCAGAATTCCTTCTCAATGTCAGCCCATGGAACCTCTGCCTCTATCCTCTCTCCGAGGTAGAGCGTCCACCACTGTCATGCCGCACCTCTCAGCTGACTGGCAGCTAGGGTAACTCAGTACTCCCTCAGAGCACAGATCAAGGTAAAAGAAATCCCTATCTCTTCAAGACACCCCTCTGTCTCTGTATCCGAAGTACTACCCTTGTACTTCTTGAGGGTTTGCCACTGGAATGAACCAAGAGTCTTCTGCCACTGGCTATCTTCCTCCTCTTGGTCAATCCTCAACTGATCGACCAGGTTCCATAGCAGTACGATAAACAAAGATCGCCTAATTCCAAGTAGTAAGGAAATTTCTCAGGGTTTCATTTTATCATTTTATTTCAATTTCTTTCCCAGAACACCCAAATCAAGTAAAACACAATCATGATGATGCATGTATCTTCCCTAGGGTCACTACCCTGTAATAAATGTAGTCTCAATTGGTCGTTCGGTAGGCATAGAGTCCTTGCATCGGATCACGGGGGGCCCTAAAATCCCATGTCCTAGCCGGTCTTCCCTGGCCTATGTCATGCACCAAGATTAACTAACACAGTTTCCCTACCATCCCATGCAATCCTCACTGTGCCTAACTCCAAACTCCATCCAATCTCTCAACCTCCTCTAATACCATTCTTTCACGACCCCCTCCCACCAAAGATGCCCCTCCTAAGCTGGCAATGGTGAAAGGGAGAGAATGACCCCCCGAGTCCTGCCTCTAGTAGGCCCCGGGTTGGCAACTAGCACCAAGTGTTTGAGTTTTCACAAATATGGGAGGCATTACCCTTTTTATTATTTTAAGATAAGGAAATAGGACAAGTCAAACAACAAAAATGAAAAGAAAAAGTGTAGAGAAATAAACCCAAAACAAACCCACATGCGTGTTTAAACAATTTATAACAAGGTGCAAGTACAAGAAATCTCAAAGTACAATACCAAAAGAAAACAAGAGTATAGCAACTACAACAACTCCAACTGTCCGACTAGTAGGGTCCCGCACAACCTTGGTAGTCCTCCTGGAAACCTGTAAGTAATCGTAGGGTGAGAATACAAGTATACTCAGTAGAGAAACCTACTGCTCTCGTGGAAAAGTGGGGAGACATCCTAATGTCCCGTGAGAACAACAGAAGAAACCTTGCAAGGAAATCTATCCACCCAACCTCACCAGCCACACTCACCAAAAAACACAATCACAACGGGTAGTAGTAGTATATAAGAACAAGATTATTGGGTACCCCACACCATTTCACACTAGTTAGCTGCTCTTCCTAACGGGGAACGTCCTGATGCTACCACACTCTTCCCGCCCACACACACCTGGGCCTCACCACCACACATCCCGCCCGCACACACCTGGGCCTCACCACCACACATCCCGCCCGCACACACCTGGGCCTCACCACCACGTATCCCGCCCGCACACACCTGGGCCTCACCACCGCGTATCCCGCCCGCAAACACATGGGCCTCACCACCACGTACCCTTCCCGGACACACCTGGGCCTCATCCTGAAGATTCTTGGGAAAAAGTAAGCCTGCTCGAAGAGTCTTTGGCCAATCAACCCCAATCGAAACCTACCCGAAGAGTCTTAGGTGTAAGGTCACCTCAAACCATCACATCCTAGGGAAGACAGAGCAGGAATGAGCTAGTAACTAAGGGGAAAACACCCTCTCCCATGAAATGGGAGTGTTCGGCACTAAGTTCTCAACATGGTTGGGGTGCGATAAAACACAAAAGATACAGATATATATATATATATGGAAACCACTCAGCCCAACCTATGGCTTCTAAACAGAGAAACTGAGCATGTGCTTCGACACTGCTACCATGAAGCATGCATACAACAATAACCCCAACCCCATTTAGGTTTTCACATTTCAGCAGAATTGATTATTAGTTCCTTAACTACTGGGAAACTATCCACAACCAACCACATCAATCGTTCGTGAAACGTATCCCTGCAATCCACAAAACAAGTGATTAAAACACAAGAAACACAACCAAGTCTCTTCTTAACAACCAACCAACCCCATTGATTATTATTCCCATTCCACTACCATGCCCCACCATTTCTTAACTCTTCTAATTTTTATTTATTATTCACAACCCACTGTTCGTTCACCTCAAGCCCATCCCTACAGCCCCGCTGCCGACCGCTATAACCACAAACACACCGAAACCCATACATCATTATCCCTTTAATACCATTTATCGCAGCCCCACTACACATCACCATCATAGCATTCACACCAACCCAAAACCAAGCCAACCACAGCCCCACTGCTCACCTGATCCACAACAACCCACAAAACAAGGTTCGTGCCACATCATCGCCCCCTTTAACATCATTTACAGCAGCCCTACTACCCATTCTAATCACAACAACCCAGGATTAACCCCCCTTTCACACACCAAGTAACCAATCCAACACCCACATGTTCATTATTCCATTTTTTTCAACTAGGGTGATCACACAAGGGTTCCCGATTTTAAATCATCCAACTTTACGTGATTAACCAATTTCCACATTCAAAAAAGTTTCCATCCACAAAACTGTCTAGAAGATGGGGCAAAATTTAATTGCATTAGAAAAGGCCCCCAATGACCGTGATTTTTATTGGCATAAGCCTATTCAATTCACAACATAATATCACAGGATATAAAGAAGTAACAGCATTCACGAACTTCCCATCCCCATTATATAAGCCAGTTATTATCTTTATTAAACTGGTTCAACCATTTCTCATGGAAATGAGAGGATACCCACCCCACATGATGAAAAAATAAGAGAGAAAAAGGTAAGATCCCTACCTCAACAGGTTATGATCACAAATCTCCCCCCGATCAACATTAGAAGACGTCCGTCACTTCTATTGGGTCCCGGAAAAACCTCCTCGGGTGGAAGTCGGAATGGAAAGGCCAAAGTAAAGACAACATTCCATGCTCAGAAGTTCCTCTTCGTCGTTACGAACCCATGGCCACTGACGGATCATAAATCGGAGCTCGAACGAAGAAGTTATGGAAGAAAAGGAGCATTCGAGTCTCTTGGGAGAGCTCTGCTCAAAGGAATGGGGAGGAGAGGGGTGAGTTGAAAAGGAGGAGGGGACCCCTCCTTTTATAGGTGAGAAAAGAAACAGTACACGGAGTGTAATTTATGGTACAAAGCGTGTACTCAGCCGTTTCACACGGTCACCACGCGGCTTCCAACATGACCTTCAACGCGGAACGCGGCCGTTGACTGGTCAACACACGGATTGAAGGTAACGCATACGCGGGGAGGGACTACACGACGTGTACCCATTTATTTCACATGGATCCAACAAGGAAGACAACCATTGACTAGTCAACACACGGTAATGCGTACGCAGGGAGAGACTACATGACATGTAGTATTGGATACACGGCGTGTACCCATTTATTTCACATGGGAAGGAAACGACCTTCAACATGGGGTATACCTAGCAAGGGGGTAAATGGCGTGTAATCAAACTACACAGCGTGTAGTTTCAATATTCTGGAAAGTGTGGGAAAAGTCCATTTTACCCTCCAGAACACTTCGTGGCCATCTTTTTGACCAAGGAATGGGCCGGAGAGGTCCGTGTCATTACACTAATAAACACTAATAAACTCTAATAAACCATAATAGACCCCAAAAAAACCCTAAAAGCCCTAATAAACCATAAATAAATCCAAATAAACCATACTCAACCATAACAAACCTTAACACACCATAATAAACCCTAATAAAACCCTACAAAACCCTAATAAATAAATAAAATGCTAGTATACCATAAAAATCCATAGGAACCCTGATAAACTCTAATATAACCTAATAAACCATAAAAACACTCACAAAAAATAAAAAAACGATCACAAACAATAAAAATGTTCTATATTAACTTAAAAGACCTAAAAACACCAATATAACCAAATAAAGACAAAAAACACTAATATACCTTAAAAATCCCTAGAAACCCTAATAAACCATAATAAACACTAATATAACCAAAGAAACCCTAAAATGATCACAAAAAAATAAAAACATGTCATATTATCTAAAAAGACCTAAAAACACTAATATAACCTAATAAAATAAAAAAAACTAATAAACCCCAGAAAACCCCTAATAAACCCTAATAAAATTGAATAAACCCTAATAAAACCCTAATAAAACACTAAAAATACTTTCTCAACCCTAATAAACCTTGAAACACCATAATAAAACCTAATAAAACCCAACTAAACCGCAATAATTAAAAAAATTCAAACAAACCATTAAAAATACAGAGAAACCCTAATAAACCATAATAAATTCAAATAAAAGCTAATAAACCATTAAAAATGCTCAGAAACACTAAAAAAATAATAAAAACTAAATAGTCATAATAACCCCTCATATATATTAACAAAAACTAAAAAACACTCATATACCTTAATAAAAACACTAACAAACCCTAGTAAATCGTAAAAATCCCTAACAAACCCTAATAAACCGTACTCAAACCTAATAAACCCTAATAAAACCTTAAATATATCGACTCAAACCTAATAAAACCCTAAAAATACCTACTCAACCTTAATAGACCTTAACACACCATAATAAACCATAATAAAACCCACTAAACCCTAAAATATGAAAATATACCATTAAAAGCCCTAAAACCCCTAATAAATGCTAATAAAACCTAACAATGCTTAAAAGCTCTAATAAAACCAAATGAACACTACTAAACCCTAAAAAACCCTATTATACCCTCTTTAAAATTAATAAACCATAATTAACAATAATAAACTCTAATAAATCCTAAACATACCCAAATATACAATAATATACCATTATATACCATAGTATACCAAAATATACAATAATAAACCCATCTCAATCCTAAAAAAACCTTAAAAATACCTAATAAACCCTAATAAACCTTGACACACAATAATAAGCCCTAATAAAATCCTAATAACCCTCACCAAACCCTAAAAAATGCTAATATACCATTAAAAAACCCTAAAACCCTAACAAACCAAAATAAATTTTAATAACACCTAAAAATCCTAAAAAATTATAGTAAACCCTAAAAATACCTCTAATAATAATAATACTACTAACGCATGTGCATGTACATCTTCATGTGCATGGTTTAAATAATAAATCATAACGTACGTTCATGTTCATATGCATGTGCATTTGCATGTGAATGATAATAAATAATAAATTATAAATAATAACACATGTGAATTCCATGTGTATGTGGATGTGCATGTAAATGATAATAAATAATAAATAATAACGCACATCCAAGTGCATGTGCATGTTCATGTGCATGTGCATGGTAATAAACAATAAATAATAACAAAGTGAACATGAATGTGCATTTTCATTTGAATGATAATAAATAATAAATAATAACACATGTGATAATAGAATAACACAAGTGGATTGCATGTGCATGTGCCTGAGAATAAATAATAATAACACGTGTGATAACAGAATAATGAAAGTGCCTTGCATTTTCATGTGCTTGGTAATAAATAATATATAATAACGCACGTGTATGTGCATTTACATGTAATGATAATGATAATGAAGCATGCACTTTCATGGTAATAAATAATAAATAAAAATGTATGTGCATGTGCATTTGTATTTGATGATACAAACAACAACAACAACAACAACAATAATAATAGAATAACGCAAGTGCATTGCATGTGCACGTGCATAGTAGTAAATTATAGTAAATAAGAATGCACATGCATGTTCATGTGCAATTACATTTGATAATAATATTAATAATAGTAATTATAATAATAATAATAATTCATGCACGTGCATGGTAATAAATAATAAATAAAAATGCACATCCATTTGGATCTGCATGTGATAATGATAATAATAATGATAATGATGATAATAATAATAATAATAATAATAATAATTATTATTATTATTATGATAATAATAATAATAATAAAAGAATAATAAAAGTGCACTGCATATGCACATGTACGGTAATAAATAATAAATAATAACACACGTGCATCTACATTTGCATGTGATGATAATAATAATAACAACACTATTAGTAGTAGTGATAATAGTAGTAGTACCAATGCATGTGATAATAGAATATTGCATGTGCATTACGTGTGCACGTTCATAGTAATAAATAATAAGGCACATGCATTTCATTTTCATGTGACGATGATGATGATGATAATAATAATAATAATATTATTATTAATATTAATATTAATAATAACAACGCATGTGATAATATAATAACACACATGCATTCAATGTGCATGTTTATGTATTTTAATGTGCATTTGCATGTGATGATAATAATAATAATAATAATAATAATAACAACCACAAAAACATATGCACCTACTGGAAATAAATAATAAATAATAAATAATAAATAATAATGCATGTGCATCTACATTTGCATGTGACAATAATAATAATAATAATAATAATAGTAATAATAATAATGATAATTATAACAATGATAATGATAATAATTATAATGATAATAATGATAATAATAACATGTGTGATAATAGAATAACACACATCCTAACAAACCCTAACAAAACCTAACAAACCCTAACAACCACTAATAACCCCTAAGAACCACTAATAATCTCAAATAACACCTAAAACCCACTATTAAACCCTAAAACCCTAATAAAAACTAATAAATCATAATTACTTTTAATAAACCCTAAAAAACTTTATTAGACTCTAATAAATGCTACAATATCCGTAAAACCCCTAATATACAATAAAAAAACTATTGAACCATAATAAATCCTAATAATCACTAAAAACCATAACAAACCTGACAAAACACTACAAAACCTACCAAATAATAGCCTACAAACCCTACAACCAGCTAATAAACCCAAAAAACCCTAATAACCCCATAATAAATCGTAACAAAACCTAACAACCCCAAATAAATTGTAACAAATCCTAACAACACCAAATAAATCGTAAAAAACTGAAATACACAATAACAAACCCCTAATAAACCACAATAAACCCTAAAAAATAATAATAAACCCTAATAAATTGTAATAAACCCAAATACATGTTAATAAACCCTAATAAATAAAATAATCCCTTTGAAACCCTAAGAAATCCGAAATAACCCTAAAAATGGTTGATAAACACTAGAAAAATCTATTAATGCCTACACAAGCCCAATAAAACCCTAATATACAATAAGAAATTCTAATAAACCGTAAAAATTCCTAAAGAACACTAATAAACCCTAAAGAACCCTAATAAACCCTAAAGTACCATAATAAACTCTAAAGAACACTAAAAACACCTAAAGAACCCAAAAAATGATAAAACACATTACATAAACCCTAAAAACCGCTACAGTACCCAAACAAACCATAAAACAAACTGAAAAATCCTAACAACCCCTATCAATCCAGAAAAAACAAATAAACCCTTAAAACCCCCCAAAAAACCATTAAAAACCTATAAAATACCATAAAAACCATAAACAACTGTTAACAACCCTTAAAACCCCTAAAAACCACTACAAACTGTAAACAACCATTACAACTCTAAAAAAGGAAATAAATAGATACATAAACTCAAGAAACCTTACATAAACACTAAAAATAAAACATAAACCCTAAAAACGCAACATAAACCCAAAACCCCAACATAAATCCAAAAAATGCTACATAAACCCAAAAAACACAACATAAACCCTAGAACCGTAACATAAACCCTAAACAACGCTACATAAACATTAAAAAACACAACATGAAACCTAAAAACACAACATAAACACTAAAAACACTACATGAACCTTAAAAACGTTACATAAACCATAAAAATGTAATATAAAATTACATCACCCCTAAAAACGCTACATAAAACCAAAAAATGTGACATAAACCCTAAAAAATTCCACATAAAACCTAAACCCTAAACATGATACATAAACCCTAAAAACATTACATAAACCCTAAAAAATTCTATATAAAACCTAAAACCGCTAACTAAACCCTTAAAGTGCTACATAGACACTAAAAATGCTACATAAATTCAAAAAACGCTACACAAACAGTGTAAAATGCTACAATAACCTTAAAGACACATCAAACCCCTCAAAAATATTAAACCCTAATATACTATAATATATAAAATTAAACACTAATAAATAATAAATAATAACGCACATGCATCTACATTTTCATGTAATGATAGTAATAATAACAGCAGTTGTAATAATAGTAGTAGTGGCGGTGATAATTGTAGAAGTACCAATGCATGTGATAATAGAATATTGGATGTACATTACGGGTTCATGTGCATGGTAATAAACAATAATGCCTGTGCATTTCATTTTAACGTGATAATGATGATAATAATAATATTATTATTATTATTAAAAACAACACACGTGATAATATAATAATGCACATGCATTGAATGTGCGTGTCTGTGCATTCACATGTGCATTTGCATGTGAGGATAATAACAATAACAACAACAACATCAATAACAACAAGAAGAACCATAATAATAATAATAACAATAATAATAACAACACATGTGATAATAAAATAAGAAGTATGCATTGCATGGGCACATGCATGGTAATAAAATTATAATAATAACGCACGTGCATGTTCATGTTCATGTGGATGAGATGATGTTAATAATAATAATAATAACAGTAATAATGAGTTATAATTGATTGAAAAAACAGAAAACAGGAAAAAAATGCTAGAAATGGGGTCTCGAAAAATGTAACAAATCACAATGACATTGAAAAAGGCATAAATTCTTCTTCTGGTGCCCGTTTCCACTTTGCGAATAGTTAAACTGATTCTCATGGAATGAACTATGATAAAACAGGTGTTGGATTTCTAATAGACACACATATCAGTAGTTTTGACCATTTTAAGAAAATTTTGACAGGGATTCGTACACAGAAATATAGTTTTGGAGGCCTTTTGATGAGTTTTTGGGATTTTTTGGTCTCAAACATTACTTGAACTATGTTCAAGTCATACTTCTGCGTAGATCTCTTCTCTACTTTCCATTTGATATGTGGTAGAGCTCAAATAGACAACCATAGAGAAAGTTATGGCGGTTTGAAGTTGGACTTGTGTGGTATAACTAATATATATTATATTTCATTGATCTTCTCATATTTTCTACTAAACATGGTCCTCACTCATCTCACGAGATTCAATTTTAATGGTCACATCGATCAAATGGATACTTGAAGGAGAAGTTATGTCTATTTTAGTGAGTTGCGGGTTTCTTATGTTTTTAAGCGCTAGGAGAGTTTCTCAATTTAAAATGAAAATAACTTCTGCTAAGTGTGTTCATTTTGGCTCTACGACATATCAAATCTAATATTGTGCAAAGATACACACTCTAGTAACCACTGGAACCCTTTCTGACATTCTTCATCCCCCCAAAAGACCCAAAATCCCTCTATACGGTCAAAAGATTGGCTTCTGGTGTCCATTTTGCAATAACTTCTTCTATGAGTGTCTGTTTTTCCTCTACCACATATCAAATCGAAGCTTGAGACTAGAACCACACTCCTATAACCACTAAATCATCTTCTCACATCCTTGAAGGCCCAAAAAGGTACTTAAACCCTCCTAAAGACCATAACTTCTACTCCAAGAGTCCATTTTACCTCTACCATATATCAAATCGAATATTTCGACTAGATATACACATATATGACAAATAGGAACACCATATCATGTTCTTAAAGTCCAAAAATGTCCTTAATTCTTCCAAATGACCATAAAATCTGCTCTGGGTGTCTGTTTCACTTCTACGACATATCATATTGAAGCTTTCGACTAGCTCTACACATCTGTGACAACCATGAACAACTAAATAACCCTAGTAAACCATGAATAACCCCATAAACACAAAAAATCATTAAAAACCATGAAAACCCCTTACAAACCCTAAAAAACCCTAAAAAACACTAACAAACCCTAACAAACCATAACAAACCCCAAAAACCCTAAATAATCATAACAAACCCTAAAAAACCCTAAAAACCCTAACAAACCATAACAATCCCTAAAAACCCCAAAAAGCACTAAGAAACCCCAATAAACCCAATAAACCCGAATAAACCAAAAAAAAGCCCTAAGAAACCATATGAACCCCTAACAAAACCCTAAAAAACCCTAAGCAAACCTAAGAAACACTAACACACCCTTAGAAACACTAACACACCGTTAGAAACCCTAACACACCCATAGAAACTCTAGTACACCCTTAGAAACCCCAACACACCCATAGAAATCCTAACACAACATTCACTACTACAAAAACAGGATTTATTAGCTCTCAAAATGGGCTTTAATAGCGCTAAAAAAGCGATGAAAAGCTCAGAACTGATAAAGGGAGCCTTTATCCGTGCTCAAAAGGCGATGATAAAGGGATCCTTTATCAGCGCTAAAAAAGCGTTGATAAATGTGTTTTTTATGATCGATTTTTTAGCACTGATAAAGGGAGCATTTATTTGTGCTAAAAAAGCGTTGATAAATGACCTGTTTGCTGTAACATAAAATTCTGCAGCCGCACACCCAATTCTGCAACAGCACACCCAAACAAGACCGGCAAAAAATTCATTATCTCAACAAGTATACCCATAAAAAATTAACACATAATTCATAAAGAAATTACACTAAGAATACCCATACAATAAGTTTACCCACACACCATTAACACATAATTCATAAGTTAATTAAAAACATAAAGAATTCAATTCAGAATTCAGGGGGTTGGAGGGTTGTTCAAGGGTTTGGGGTGGCTATCCATGGGGGGGAGGGTAGGGGGTGTCTGGGGGGATGAGGGTGTCTGGGTGGATATGGGTGTCTATGGGGGTGGGTGAGGTGTTTAGGTGGTGGTGTGGTTTCTAGAAGGGGTGGGGCGTCCAGGGGGTGGGGGTTGTCCAGGGGGTTGGGGGGCCCTCCAGGGGGTGGGGGAGGGGGTGTCCGGGGGGGGGGGGGGGCTATCTATGGGGGTGTCCAAGGGGGTGGGCTGGTGTCCAGGGTGTTGGGGGGGGGGCTTCCAGGGGGTGGGGTGTCCAGGGGGTGGAGTGGTGTCCAGAGGGTGGGGGTGGTATTGGGGGTTGGTGGGGGCTATCCAAGGGGGTTGGGGTGGTTTCCAGGGGTGGGGTGGATCTCCATGGTGGTGAGTGTGTCTAGGGGGTGGGGGAGGTGTCCAGGTGGTGGGGTGGTGTCTAGGAGGGGTGGGGGGAATCTAGGGTGGGAAGTGTCCAAGGTGTGGGGGTCGTATAGGGGGTTTGGGGTGTCCATGGGGGGTGGGGGTGGGGGTTGTCCGTGGTGGTGGGGGGTGTCCAGGTGGTGGGGTGGTGTCTAGGAGGGGTGGGGGTGTCGTCCAGGGGGGGTTGGGGTGTCCATGGGGTGTGGGGGGGGGGGGGGGTCCAAGGGGGGTTTTCTCGTACACATCATCAAAAAACCCATGGATTGTTCTCCTAAAGGATCAACATAATCTGAATGCATTTGGTCGGATTTCTGTAGGTCAGTTGTTGTTTTCACTTAACATTTTGTCCATTTTAAACAAAAAAGACACACTTTGAGTGTTATCGGCCACACTGTGCCTCAGATTGAGGCGTGGTTGACTCTTACATTTCAAAAATGACCCATGTATCATTCTCCTAAATTATCAACACAATCCGAATGTGTTTGGTCGGATTTCCGTATGTCAATTGTTGTTTTCACTTAAAATTATGTCCATTTTAAACAAAAGAGAGACACTTTGATTGATACCGGTCATACTATGCCTTAGATTGAGGCAAATTTGACTTGTACATGTCACCAATGCACCCATGGATCATTCTCCTAAATTATCAACACAATTTGAATGCGTTTGGTTGAATTTCAGTAGCTTAGTTGTTGTTTCCCCTTAAAATGTTTTCCATTTTAAACAAAAGAGAGACACGTTGAGTGATACTGGCCACTCCATGCCTCATATTGAGGCTTGGTTGACACTTACATGTTACAAGTTACCCATGTATCATTCTCCTAAAGGATCAACACAATCCGAATGCTTTTGGTTGGATTTCCGTACGTCAATTATGGTTTTCACTTAAAATTCTGTCTATTTTAAACAAAAGAGAGACACTTTGAGTGATACAGGTCACACCGTGCCTAAGATTGAGGTTGATATAACTTGTACACGTCAATAACACACCCATGGATCATTCTACTAAAGAATGAACATAATAAAAATGCTTTTGGTTGGATTTCCATAGGAAAGTTGTTGTTTTCACTTAAAACTTTGTCCATTTTAAACAAAAGAGAGACACTTTGAGTGATACCGGCCACACCATGCCTCAGATTAAGGCTTGTTTTAATCGTACATGTCAAAAATGACCCACAGATCGTTCTCCTAACGGATCAACACAATCCGAATGCATTTGGTCAGATTTCCGTACGCCCATTTTTGTTTTCACTTAAAATTCTGTCCATTTTAAACAAATGAGAGACACATTGAGTGATACCGGCCACACCATGCTTCATATTGAGGTAGGGTCGACACATACATGTCAAAAATGAACCCATTGATCGTTATAAAAAATTATCAACACAATCAGAATGTGTTTTGTCATATTTCCGTAGGTCAGTTATTGTTTTCACTTAAAATTTTGTCCATTTTAAACAAAAGAGAGACACTTTGAGTGATACCGGTCACACCGTGCCTCAGATTGAGGCAGGTTTGACTCACACACAGCACCAATGCACGCATGGATCGTTCTAATAAAGGATAAACACAATACTAATGCGTTTGGTCGGATTTCTGTAGGTCAGTTGTGGTTTTCACTTAAAATTATGTCCATTTTAAACAAAAGAGACACTTTGAGTGATACCGGCCACACCGTGCCTCAGATTGAGGCATGGTGGACTATTACACGTCCCAAATGACAAATGGGTCATTATCCTAAGGGATAAACTCAATAAAAATGTGTTTGGTCAGATTTCTGTATGCCAATTTTTGTTTTCACTTAAAATTCTTGTTCATTTTAAACAAAAGTGATACTTTGAGTGATACCGGCCACACCGTTCCTCGGATTGAGGTGGGGTTGACTCTTACACATCACCAACACACCCATGGATTTTTATCCTAAAGGATCAACACAATAAGATTGTGTTTGGTCCAATTTGGATATGTAATATGTTGTTTTCACTTAAAATTCTGTCCATTTTAAACAAAAGAGAGACACTTTGAGTGATACCAGTCACACCGTGCCTTGAATTGAGGCATGGTTGACTCGAACACATCACCAACACACCCATGGACATTTATCATAATGTATCAACACAATATTAATGTGTTTGGTCAGATTTCCGTAGGTCTGTTGTTGTTTTCACTTAAAATTTTTTCCATTTTAAACAAAAGAGAGACACTTTGAGTGATACCAGCCACACTGTGCCTCGGATTGAGGCCTGGTTGACTCTTACACATCACAAGGTACCCATGGATCATTATCCTAAATGATCAACACAATAAAAATGCTTTTGGTCCAATTTTCGTATGTCAGTTGTTGTTTTCACATTAAATTATGTCTATTTTAATCAAAAGAGAGACACTTTGAGTGATACCGGTCACACCGTGCCTTGTATTGAGGCAGGGATGACTCGTACACATCACCAAAGAACCCATGGATTTTTTTCCTAATGAATCAACACAATAAGAATGCGTTTTTTCAGATTTATTTGACTTAAAATTTTATCCATTTTAATCAAAAGAGAGACACTTTGAGTGATACCGGCCATATCGTGGCTCAGATTGAGACGTGGTTGACCCATAAAAGTAAACAATGACTCATGGATCGTTCTCATAATGGATAAACACAATACTAATGCATTTTTTGGATTTCCGTACGTCAATTGTTGTTTCCACTTAAAATTACATCCATTTTAATTAAAAGAGAGACACTTTGAGTTATACCGACCACAACGTTCCTTGGATTGAGGCAGGTTTGACTCATAAAAGTTACCAACGCACCCATGGATCATTATCCAAAAGGATAAACACAATCGTAATGTGTTTGGAACGATTTCTGTAAGTCAGTTATTGTTTTCACTTAAAATTTTGTCCATTTAAACAAAAGAGAGACACTTTGAGTGATACCGGTCACACCGTGCCTCAGATTGAGGTGGGGTTGACTCATACACATCACCAAGGAACCCATGGATCGTTCTACTAAATGATAAACACAATAATAATTCTTTTGGTCATATTTCCATAGGTCAGTTGTTGTTTTCATTTAAAATTTGGTCCATTTTAAACAAAAGAGAGACACTTTGAGTGATACCGGTCACATTGTGCCTCAATTTGAGGATATTTTGACTCATACACATCAACAACGCACCCATAGATCGTTCTATTAATGTATCAACACAATCCTAATGCGTTTGGTCAGATTTCCAAAGGACAGTTGTTGTTTTCACTTAAAATTCTGTCCATTTTAAACAAAAGAGATACACTTTGAGTAATACCGGCCACACCGTGCCAGAGATTGAGGCGTGGTTGATTCGTACATGCCAAAAATTACCAATTTATTATTCTCTTAAAGGATCAACACAATCGGAATGCGTTTGGTTTGATTTCTGTACGTCAGTTGTTGTTTTCACTTAAAATTATTTCCGTTTTAAACATAAAAGAGAGACACTTTGAGTGATATCGGACACACCTTGGATCGAATTGAGGCGAGGTTGACTCTAAAACATTTTAAATGACTCATGGATTGTTATCCTAAATGATAAACACAATATGAATGCATTTGGTTGGATTTCTATACGTCATTTGTTGTTTTCACTTAAAATTCATGCCATTTTCAACAAAAGAGAGACACTTTGAGTGATACAGGCCCCACCGTGCCTCGGATTGGGGAGGGGTTGACACATATATGTCACCAACGCACCCATGGATCATTATACTAATGTATCAACACAATAAAAATTCATTTGGTCGGATTTCCGTAGGTTAGTTGTTGTTTTCACTTAAATTTTAGTACATTTAAAACAATAGAGAGATACTTTGAGTGATACATGTCACACCGTGCATCAGTTTGAGGCAGGGTTGACTCGTACACATCACTAAATCACCCATTGATCATTCTACTAAATGATCAGTCCAATATAAATTTGTTTGGTTGGATTTCTGTAGGCGATTTGTTGTTTTATCATAAAATTCTGTCCATTTTAAACAAAAGAGAGACACTTTGAGTGATACCAGCCACACAGTGCCTCAGATTGAGGCTTGGTCAACTCATACACATAAACAATGACCCAGATATTGTTATACTAAAGGATAAACACAATCCAAATGCATTTGCTCATATTTCTGTATGTTAGATGTTGTTTTCACTTAAAATTTTGTCCATTTTAAACAAAAGAGAGACACTTTGAGTGATTCCAGCCACACCATGCCTCGGATTGAGGTGGGGTTGACTCTTACATGTCACCAACACACCCATGGATCATTATCCTAAAGGATCAACAAAATACGAATGCGTTTGGTCAGATTTCCGTATGTCAGTTGTTGTTTTTTCAAAAAATTATGTCCATTTTAAAACAACAGAGAGACACTTTGAGTGGTACCGGCCACAACGTGCCTCGGATTGTGGCGGGGTTGACTCGTACACGTCACAAATGCACCCATGGATCATTCTCCTAAACGATCAATTCAATTTGAATGCGTTTGGTTGGATATGAAGGTATTATGAAGATTTTACTGGTTTTTCTTATCCAAAACCCGAAGAAAATTGGTTCATCATTCTTGTATGTTGCTGGTGAATTTCATCAGTTAAAATGAAAAAATTACTCATTGTAAAAAAAAATTTATTAAATAAGAATTAAAATTTTTTTACGAGCACTTACATACAACAATGTTTCATCTTTTTATCCCATTAACCCCTCCCAAAAATGACCGCCAAGTGTACACATCCCCAAGTCAGATCTTCGTGCTATTTGTGTACAATATTCCATCCGGTATGTGAACCACTAATTTATGAAAAAATCTATATCGTCTTCGGAGTATGAGGATTTTTGACATTCATAGTAGTTCTGAAAAATATATAAATAAATAATTAATAAATAATTTAAATGAAATAGTATATGTTTTTGAATATACCTCTTTAGGGATGCCAGTTTGTTCATGAAAACTGATCTCTTTCATAAATTTAAAACATAATAACTGCAATCATTATCATTTTTCTGTTTTGGAAACTGAAAAAAATATGATCATTAGGATAATATGTAACTTATGTTGATATGTGTTTGGATAGTGAAATTTAATTATATATACCCTGATATTTTTCCAGACGTAGTACTTTCTCACCTCCTTATGCTTAGCCCATGTCCTCATTCCTTTTTAAGATGATAATGATACACCGCCATATAATAACAAAATCCTTATTAAAATAGAATATAAATTATATTACTTCATGTCTAGACCTAAAACGTAGGATGTAGTATCTTACAAACTCACAAAATCCTTCATGTGTGGTCGGTTTGTTGGATTTCCTTGCATTGAATCTAGAAAATAAATCTCTGGAGTATCCAAGTTCACCACAATTAGCATCAAATGTTGCCTAAAAACAAAAAAAGGAATAAGTTATAAATGAAGTGAAAATATATTTGACATAATTTAATCATAGAGGTTAACCCCTACATGGTTGGTATTAGGAAGAGTATATCATCTGAAATATTTCTTTCAAATGTTTTCAGCTAGACGTTCACTATTTCATCCTTTTTGGATGGCACTAATTTTGTTAGATGTGTAGATGTGGTATGAGGACTAACAAGTCTGAATTTTGTCTCATGGGGAAATTACTTAAACTATTTTTCATATATACATATTTCAATAATATAAAATTCATTTAGTCATAATTTTCACATCATCCCAGCTTTTAAAAAATAAATTCATGAAAACATATATCATATATAAATTTACAACTGTGACGCCTAGCTAACCATTTTCAATGATCTCATTTGCATTTTCAGCAGTAATGAAATCTTGACTTTCCTCTCCATATATATTCTTTTCGAAAACCACTATATGACTACTATAACCTCTTAGCTTCATATCCACATGAGTCTTCAATGCTAGTAAATGTGGATAGTGAACAGGTGGTGTTATTATGATTTCAGTAGCTCTTTGGGATCAGTTGGTCGATACTTTAGATTCTTTTGAGCCAACGTTTCTTTTCACCCCTTCCCTTTATCTGTCTATAATAACATTCATTGGTTCAGACCCTTTTTTCATTAATTTTTAATGGTTTAGCATGAAAAAAAGGAAATAAATGCCTCTTTTTCCCCATATACTCTTACAAGTTTTTATGGCCATGCAATGAATGTCCTAATAGCCTTTTCGACCATTTGAATATCATCGTCCTCAAGTGGAATAGGTAGTTCTGCATTGGGATCATGGGCTATAGTAATCGTCACTTTCAGATGATGTTTCGAAAGTGTTCTATTATGCTGCTTGTCCTCTAGGATGTTGAACATTGTATGCCTCGCTTCAAGGTGATAGGTGGGTGTTGATAGATATAAATCACAGTCATTATCACCCTATAGATGATCAGTAAAGGAAAAGTATCAGTGTTTTTCTGATTCACATTTCATGGGAACAATTATTAGAATATTTATTACCACGGATAAGACAAGTCTTTGGGGAGAATGGGTCACCTCACAGCTGGTGGGGGGTTGGGAAGGATCTTCACGTGCTGGTTGTTTCTGATTTGTGTCTTCTCCTTGCTTCCCAACCATAAAAGTGGCTAGCAACTTTCCCTGCCATTGAAATCATTCTTCAAGAGTTTCTAGTCTTTTTCTCATTTGTTCAATTTTTCCTCTCTATCATCCATTTCTTTTTTTCCTCAAAATATACTCGGGGTGTCACCCCAAACCCCGCACCACTGAAATGACTGTATTGTTCTGGCCACTTCAAATCCATCGATAATAGGTCTACATCCACTACAGTAGTAGCTGATTCCTGTGATTTCCGGATATAAGAAAATAACTAATTATTTTTATGTAATAACAATTTAAAAGAAATATTTTTATCATCGTGTCATACTTACATATATTTCCCAAACTTTTTGTGTGTTTTCATCTAATATCTCACTTTCCTTATTCACACGTGCCTCCTTTCCATATCACATGACATGGGATGGAAGTTTCTTTGGTTTTAGACTCATTAATCTACATATAAATATAGAAAGATAATTATGATGTTGTTTCTTAGAACCTAACAATATTATTGTAAATTTAAAAATATGTGCCATTTTCTTTTCTAGTGAAGCATACCCCATCCTTGCTTTATGATAGGGGTATGTTGGTTTTGATGCACGTTCATTATCTCTAGTACCGAGTTGTTGTTTCATAAATGAAATATTGACCATCAAAGTGATGAATACACGTATCCTCAAACAATGTATTATCACACACAATGTACCTGAAACATCTAATCCCCACAGTGGCCAATAAATGCATCCCATACTTCTTGGGATATCAGGTTAACGTAGAAAAGGGGTGGGTGTGGGTTTATTTTACCTTTGGAATCATTCAGGTGACATTTTGTTAAAATAGTGCGAAAACCTCGATGAGTCCTTCCTGCAATCCTTAGTACATAATTCTTGTGAGAATCATATACTATAAATGTACTCTACAGCAGATTGAGAAGAGTATGACACTGTTTAATTATTTTATTTTCTATTAAAAAAATATCATAATGTTACTGTAATTTCTACCCAGATCACAACCTTCAGCCCAGACACAACATGGTTCCATGAATCTACGTCAATCAACATGCGTTTTTGAGTGAAAACTTCAAAGTAACTACTAAACATATCCTTTTTGGGATTCACATGTTGGCGTCGTGCATTCCATCCGACGTCAAATTTTATACCTTTTCTTTTCTCCTTAAGAACTTTGGCTAACACTGTCAAACTATGATGTACATGTGTTTTTTGCGACGTCGGTCCTTCATCCCAGACCATATCATCGATATAAACATCATCTATATGTTCATCTAAAATGGTAGAAATAGAATTTGCTGATGGTTGTTGGACCTCAACACTAGGAGCAGTAATAGGTTTAGAAATGTGTTGTTGGTCTGAACTGTGAGTAGCCATAGCAGGAGTAGGAGCAGCAGCATCAACATCTTGAGAGACTTGTTCAGCCTCTATGTTAGGAGCACCATAACATGCAGAAGTCATTATCTACAATAGTAGTTGAATAGTTAATTTAGATTACATAAATTCAATAATGATAAGTAAATAACATGAGATAACAATATCTATATTACAAACAAAATATAACCTGTTTATTGAACTCTCTTTCTTTCTTTTTTCAAAGGCAGAAGAGATTTGAAACCTCTGTCGATTATCCAAATCCCTTCATTGTGGTCTCCTCTAATATACAAAACATCATCTACATTGGGAACACTGTGAAATAATTGTGACATACCACTAAAAGGATCATCCTCAACTGAATTTTCATCAGACCCTTATTTAGTTTTAGACGATAACAGAATAATAGACCACTTTCAGTTTGTGGGATTTAGAACATAAAAAACCTCTACTGCTTGTGATGCCATTATAAACTATTCATCTTTGTACCCTTCTTTACTAAAATAAACTTTCAAAAATCTCCATTCATCTATTTTAACACCACTGTTGTTATCATCCCATTTGCATTGAAATATAGGCAATTGGAATGTCGTATAATCCAACTCCCATATTTTTTTGATAATTCCAAAGTATGAAAAATTTGAATAAATTAGATTTTTGTCCTTACTACCAGAAACATGCATCGCTTCAGCCACAAGTGTAACTCCACTATTTTTAATGGTACTATCTTCATCATGTTCATCTTTATTGAATGTATAACCATTAATTATATAAACATTTTAAGATAATACATACACACTAGGTCCAGCGGCTAGCATTCGAAGTCGTTCTGAAATTGAATTCGGATTTTCTTCTAACTCCTTAAAAATATGGTCGTGAAACCATCCTATTAACTGGTGATTATGTGTATTAGATATCCATTTTGAGCCCTTGATGTATTCAACTGCCTATGAATTTCTTTGTGTGTTTCAATATATGGAGAAACCTCCCAAATGTTATGCAAAACATAAAGGGGGCCTGCTCCCGATCTGTAATACTGATTGTCACAACATCTCTTCCAGAAATTCCCTCACCCTCAATGCATCCTGTGTGATGAGATTTCTGGGGACCAATGATTTCACATCAGATAGGTATTCGGTACATAATTCAATAGCTTCCTCAAAAATATATCGCTCTACTATACAACCCTCTACCCGAATTCTATTTTTGACATACCCTTTCAAAATCTTCATATATCGTTCAATGGGGTACATCCATCTATAGTTCATAGGACCGCAAAGTCGAATCTCTCTAATCAAGTGAATCATCAAATGAACCATCATATCAAATAATGTTGGCGGGAAGAACATTTCTAATTCACATAATATGATGAAAATTTATTTTTCCATAGCTGGCAATTTCATTTGGTCTTAAACATTTCTACATATACCTTTGAAAAATAAACAAAGATTTGTTAACGTATGATGAACATTCTTGGGAAAAATGAAACGAAAAGCTATATGAATTAAATCTTTCATCAAAACATGGCAGTAATGTGATTTCAAACCTTTTAACATCAAATCATTCATTGACACAATGTTCATGATATTTGATGAATACCCCTATGGAACCTTTAAATCATTGAATATGTTGGAAATCTGATATCTCTCCTCCCTAGAAAGAGCGTAAGCATCTGGAGGAAGAAACTTTCGATTTTCACCCTTCATGGGAGCCAACTCTTCTCGTATTCCCATGTCAACCATGTCTAACCTTGCCTTAATTTCATCCTTTGTTTTGCCAAGGGAATTTAGAAACATTATGATAACTCTTTCACATACATTATTTCCACATGCATCACATCAAGAAAATGTCTGACGTACATTAAATTCCAGTATGGTAATTAAAAAAATCGATCTCCTTTTCCAACCGATTTTCGTAAGGTTTTTCGAAAATGTTTTACCAAAAACAGTGTTCACATCTTTTACTTTCTGAAACAGCTGATCACCTATTAGTGGATACGGTGCTGTACGTTGTTCTGAACTTCCATTATAAGGCCCCATCCTTAAACCTTACTTAATATTGAATTAAAAGAATAATTCACGTTGAGGATCTTTTCAGGTTTAGAGTTTTAGAGAATTAGAACATAACTATTACATATCAAAAGATTACAAAGTAGACACTTCTACTAAGTTTCCATAATAAAAAAACTCTTAAAAAGAAACATGTCTAGTTCCATGTTTTATAAAGCGTGACATTCCCTTGATCCCATCCTTGACCTTATTCCACTTTAAGTCCTGTGAAAAACATTTTGAAAAACTTGGGGTGAGCATAAAAAGCTCAGTAAGGGAAACAGAAAGAATGAAAACTGTTAGTTTTTCAAACATCAAGTAAAACATATATACTCTATCAAATTAATACCTTCACCTTCATGAAGTAGTAAAAAAACTCTTCACTGAATAAAGTATCATTACTTACCTTTTTGTAACCAAAGGATTACCATAAAACCCATAAAAAGAACACATAACATATATAAAGGTAACTTGGGACATAAACATACTTATGTGGAATAACCATACGGTCGACTTCCACACATATCACTTAATGGAACAGCCATACGGCCAATTTCCATACACACTTAAATGGAATAGCCATACGGCCGACTTCCATACATACTTAAATGGAATATCCATACGGCCGACTTCCATACCCAATGCATTGGAGGTTATAACGTAACCACCCGTCCTGGTATTCACGGCACCACCCGTCATATGGTTTATAATGTAACCACCAGTTAAAATGTCCAAGTACCAATATAAAATCATAAATCATAAAACCAATATAAAGGAATGATAACATTTCCACATTTCAATCACAGTATATCATAAATATATTGACATAATAGAATCCTTTTTCAAAACCATTTTCAATACCAAAATACATAAAAGAGTATATGGTATTTATTTTATTCTAAAAACATTACGGCTTGTTGAGAAAGCCAAAGACTAAATAATACTCGCGGCGGCGGAAAAGGTCGTTGTCGCCGTGTACGTTAAAAGAAACATTCCTTTTTGTCGTTTTGTAAAAATCTTCGTAGAAAAAGATTCCTTTTGTATAAAAGTACAAGTCAAAAGGGTTTTATACACCGTATAAAAGAAAGTTGAGTATAAAATAAAATATGCCTCAATGAAAGGAGATTGAGACGAAGTCCCTTACCTCAGGTCCAACTTGACTCGATCGTTCTTTAACGTCCTGAATAATAAACTTGAGTTAATTTCTACTTGATTGAGAACCTTTTTAAAGTTCATTATTCCTTTTATATCACTTATTTACATGTTATAAACATTATTTAACCATTTAAGTTAATAATGTTTGTTTTCTCAATATTTGGTTCTTAAGTCGAAAGTGGACTTCTTAAAATTACATGTTGTTCGTGTGGTCAAAGGTTCTTTATATCCAGAATGAAATTCCCGATTTGGATATAATATGTATCATATATATCCAGAATATACATGTATTTATAATATTACATAATCATTTAGGGGTAAGAAATGAAATGCACCGTTCATGGAGACGGTAAGCCGTACGTACGCATGAACGCTACTTTCATTTCTTTGTCATATTAATGGAATTAAAACTAAATGAGAGGTATGTATATTTTAAATCCAGAATTATATTCATCATTTAGATATATCATTAATTATATATATCCATTATATACATGTACTTTTAATAGTACATTACATTTGGGGATAAGAAATGAAATGCACCGTTCATGGAGACGGTAAGCCGTACGTACGCATGAACGCTACTTTCATTTCTATCTCATACTTTAATTGAAAGAAATAATAATGATATAGATGTATATTATAATTCCAGTATAAAATCATATATAATAACTTTAAATCCATCCTCTACATGTCCCACATATGGCATTAACGAATCACATCACTTTGAGGGGGCGGTAGTCCGCACTTCCTTAAATGAAGATATCGTGTTTACCCATAATGGAAACCATAAAGGTAAGCCCAAAATGAAAAAAACAGAAGCTTAAGGAAAACATAAACATATTATATATAATATATAAAAATAGTGACATCATAATGGCCACCTTTGAAGGTGTTAAATGAGTATTGAACAATCATCGTTTCGGGAGGCAGAATTTCACCATCCAGGGAAACCGTATGTTCTTTAACCATTTGATGTAGTTGTGTGAGAGTGTAGCTCGAATAAATATTATAAAAACATCCTAGTATATTGAAGATACTGTTGTTGTTACAAAAGAAGTAAATAAAAAGATTTTAGGGGGTTGGAGAAACAAAATAAAACAAATGAACATGAGAGAATAAATTACCTTTAAAAGTGTAACTCCTTTTTATTTGAGCCTAAAGGCTTCCTTTGAAAGGATTCTGCCCAAAGGGAATCCTCTAGGATGAGGAGAGGGATGTGGAGAGAGAAAATGGGCAGGGGTTGGCTGAGACAAAGGCTTGAGAAGTGTGTGAAATGAAGTAGAGGTGGGGGCCTTTTATAAGAGGAGAGGAGGGGCACTTTTGGAAAGTAAAGAAATATTACTTTATTTGAAAATGTTTTTCGGTTTTAAAAGGTCCCAAATTGATATAATTCGTGGATAAGGTGATAAGGGTTCTAAATACACTCATCCAATTGGTTTTGGCCATGTGTAGGTTTTAGAGTTTTCATTATCTTTCCATTTTATTTAAATTGTCAAATAATGATGTCATCGCTGCATCATTATTATGTCATAAATAATTTAATTTATTTAATGTCTAAAAATTATAAAAAAACTACTATGATGTATGAAATCGTTTTATCTTTCCAATGACTATTTATAATCAAAATTTGGACCTGTGTAACCCTACTTAAAAATTGTTTTAGTAAAAAAACTCATGTTTGTGTCAATTTAATTTTAACATTAAATAAAAAGTTATTTATGTCATTTCCCAACCAAAGTGTCTCCATGGGGTCCCCAAGTTGGCCCATGGCTTTTCTTGGTCGGCCATGACTCACCCAATAGGTGTAGGACAAGTGTCATGGTGTTTTCACATTCTTATAATATCATTTTTACCTTAAATTACACTAATTACCTCTAATCGCGATTAAGAACTTAATAATTTACTATTCACCAAAAAATTATTATAATCTCATTGAACCACATTTTAATTCTTAATGACAACCATGTATGTCGGATTTTTGAAATTCAAAACATAATGATGGAAAATTTCATTTAAATGGAAAATCAGTCTTTATAAGTACCACTTAGTGGTTTCACTATTCATCAAAAATTGAAGTTTTTTCAGAAAATTACCAAAAATTCACCCTAAGCTATATTTGATATTAAGAATTCAAAAATGAAGTCTATTTTACAAAATTCAAAACATATAAGTCACATTAATTAATTTAATAATTAATTCCCGCTGTCAGAGCAAATAGCGTGTTTTTATGAAACAATAAGTATCAAAAGATTGACACTAGTTTAAGTCCGATTTCAAAGTGAAATTAATTCCAACGACCACTATTGGATTTAATGGTAAAAATATTTTATAATTTCACTTTAAAACCAATTCAAAAGATAATCTAATCATATAAATAAATTAGATTAAAAAGAGGTTTTGAATTAAAATACAACAATTTTCACTATTCATTTGAAAAAAAGAACTTTATCGGAAAGATACCAAAAAATTACACAAAGTAAATTTTGATGTCCCGATTCTAATGAAGAGTTATATTTGGTCCAATAGAATTTATAAGATCGAAGAAAACTATATTTAATGACGGTTCTCCGTCAAAAGGTGATAAGTGGACCTTTCGTGAAAATTAGGGTATAAATGCCTAAAATTGAACTCTTTCCGTATTTTAAGCCTTTATCTTTTATTGGGTAAATGTGAAAACATTTAAAAACATATATAATCATATTTTAGTTATTTCTATCCATTCCCGCCAGTACAACGGCTACTCGTTAACTAACATTTAAAATAATATTATTTTATTACTTGTGTGCAACGTAAGTTTTCAAAGAAACTCATCGTTGCGTACCGAGTACGCTATCGAACGTAGAAACCCCTTTAAATTAAAATTAATATTTAATTCGTAAATATTAACAAATATGAAAATTCTTTATTCTTTATTTACCTGGGATGTTACATCCTTCCCCCCTTTTGGGAATTGCGTCCTCGCAATTTTATTCACTTATCAAAATAAGTGGGGGTATTTATCCCTCATAGCATTTTCAGATTCCCATGTTGCCTCTTCAATCATGTGGTTTTTCCACAAAACCTTTACCTGATGAATCACCTTATTCCGTAACACCTGCTCCCTGTGGTCAAGAATCTGGACCGGTTGTTCCTCATAAGATAGGTTCTCTTCCAGCTGAACTACCTCTGGACTCAAAACATGATATGGATCTGGCATATACTTTCTCAACATTGAAATGTGAAAGAAATTGTGTACCTGAGATAAACTCGGAGGTAAAGCCACTCTGTATGCAACTGATCCAACTCTCTCCAGAATTTCATATGGTCCAATGAACCTTGGACTCAACTTTCCTTTCTTACCAAATCTCATCACACTTTTCCAAGGAGAAACCTTGAGAAAAACAAGATCACCTACCTCGAAAGATAGATCCTTTCTCCGGTTATCTGCATAACTCTTCTAGCTGCTCTGAGCTGTTCTCATGTGCTTCTGAATCAACTAAACTTTTTCTGCCATCTCTTCCACCAATTATGGTCCCATCAGCTTCCTTTCACCCACTTCATCCCAAAATGCTGGAGTTCGACACCGCTTCCCATATAATGCCTCAAATGGTGCTATCTGTATACTGGAATGAAAACTGTTATTATAAGAAAACTCAACCAAAGAAAGATGTTGGTCCCAACTTCCCTGATAATCCATCGAACAAGCTCGTAGCATATCCTCCAATGTCTGAATTGTTTGTTCTGACTGCCCATCTGATTGAGGATGAAAAGCTGTACTAAAATTTAATTCAGTACCCAATGACTTCTGAAAGCCTTTCCAAAAGTTAGAAGTAAACCTGGGATCACAATACGATACAATGGAGAGAGGAACTCCATGTAACCTGACTATCTCTTTAAGATACAGACGGGAAAGTTGATCTAGAGAGAAAGTAGCTTGTATAGCAAGGAAAAGAGCAGATTTAGTCAAGCGATCAACAATAACCCAAATTGCATTATTACCTCGAGATGTCTTCGGTAATCCAACAACAAAGTCCATGGATATATTCTCCCATTTCCACTCTGGTACTGGTAAAGGCTGAAGCATCCCTTTCGGTAACTGCCACTCTGCTTTAACCTGTTGACATGTCAAACACTTCACAGTAAAATCAGCAATGTCTCTTTTCATTCCATCCCACCAGTAATACTCCTGCAGATCTATGTACATCTTAGTACTGCCAGGATGAACTGAAAACGGGGAACTATGAGTCTCACATAACAACTCATTCTTCAACTGTGAATCACAAGGCACACATAACCTCTTCCCAAACCTCAAAACACAAACACAAACTTATCCAAGAACTCATGGAAAATTTTATTCATAAGGTCCATGAATACAACAGGTGCATTGGTTAACCCAAAAGGCATAACTACAAATTCATAATGGCCATATCTAGTACGGAACGCAGTCTTCGGAATGTCTGCTTCTTTTACTTTCAACTGATGGTACCCCGACCTCAAGTCAATCTTCGAAAAATACTGAGCTCCCTAGAGCTGATACCACTTCATTCGATGGCCCAACATCTTCTGAAGTTGTTGAAAAGGTTTTCACCACCCCTTTCTGCTTGTAGTCTAGCTGCATTCCCCCAGTTGAGTTCTTCGTTGGACACTCGTTTTCGTAATGACCCATTTCATTACACTTAAAACATCGTACCGTTGGCTTTTCATTTCCTACTTGATCATCTTCCTTACAGTTACGAGCAATATGACCAGACTTACCACACCAAAAGCACTTACCAGACTTGGATAAACATTCTCCAGGATGCATTTTACCACACTTCTCACAGGATGGATATTTGGTTTTCTTACCTCCTTGCTTCTTTGATGAATTCTTCTCCTTTGCCTGCCAACTAGACCTCTTATTCTGTTGTTTGTCATAGAACACTTGATCATCGAAAAACTCCATTTCCACCTTCTCCGCACATCGAACAAGTTTTTCATAACTTTTGAACTCATGAGAAGCTAAAGCCCTTCGATACTTTGGCTTTAACCCTGAGTAAAAACGGTTTATTTTACTATCAAGATCTCGTATGAAGTTTGGAGCATACCTTGCCAATTGAGTGAACTTTTCTTCATAAGCAGCCACTGAATCATCCTCCTGCCTCAATTCTAGGAACTGTTTTTCCATCCTAAGACGAACCACCTTAGGATAATATTTCTCAAGAAACATACCTTTGAATTCATCCCAGTGAAGATCCTCAATCTCATCACTATCCCTTATATTTTTCACCATCGACCACCACTGATCAGCTTCACCTTCAAAACGGTAAACAACAAGACTAACCTTTTGATGTTCTGAACACCCCATGACATCAAAAATCTTCTCCAGTGCTTTAATCCACCCTTCAGCTTGCACAGGGTCAGATGATCCTCTGAATGATGGGGGATGTTGCCTCATGAAATGTTCCACCACTGACATGTTCCTCTGCGGTTGATCTGGCTGATCTCGTGCATGGATACCACCACCATTTATAGCCTGAGTCAACTGTGCCATCACTGCAACAAACTGTTCAGTTCCGATTCCGACCATCTCAGGTTGCTGATTTGGAAGGTTATCTTCCTCCTGATGTCGTCCCAACATAGCTGCTTTGTTTCCTCTGCGGAAAACCATTCTGAACACAGAAATATCTTAGGCGAAGAAACATGGTAATCCGTAAATGCTATATCATTTCAATCATATTATAATTTAACACTTTTCTAACTCCTAAAGTTGTCTAAACCGACCTTTGATACCAACTATAAGGCCCCAGCCTTAAACCTTACTTAATATTGAATTAAAAGAATAATTCACGTTGAGGATCTTTTCAGGTTTAGAGTTTTATAGAATTAGAACATAACTATTACATATCAAAAGATTACAAAGTAGACACTTATACTAAGTTTCCATAATAAAAAAAAACTCTTAAAAAGAAACATGTCTAGTTCCATGTTTTATAAAGCGTGACATTCCCTTGATCCCATCCTTGACCTTATTCCACTTTAAGTCATGTGAAAAACATTTTGAAAAACTTGGGGTGAGCATAAAAAGCTCAGTAAGGGATACAGAAAGAATGAAAACTGTTAGTTTTTCAAACATCAAGTAAAACATATATACTCTATCAAATTAATACCTTCACCTTCATGAAGTAGTAAAAAAAAACTCTTCACTGAATAAAGTATCATTAATTACCTTTTTGTAACCAAAGGATTACCATAAAACCCATAAAAAGAACACATAACATATATAAAGGTAACTTGGGACATAAACATACTTAAGTGGAATAACCATACGGTTGACTTCCACACATATCACTTAATGGAATAGCCATACGGCCAATTTCCATACAAACTTAAATGGAATAGCCATACGGACGACTTCCATACATACATAAATGGAATATCCATACGGCCGACTTCCATACCCGATGCATTGGAGGTTATAACGTAACCACCCGTCCTGGTATTCACGGCACCACCCGTCATATGGTTTATAACGTAACCACCAGTTAAAATGTCCAAGTACCAATATAAAATCATAAATCATAAAACCAATATAAAGGAATGATAACATTTCCACATTTCAATCACAATATATCATAAATATATTGACATAATAGAATCCTTTTTAAAACCCATTTTCAATTCCAAAATACATAAAAGACTATATGGTATTTATTTTATTCTAAAAACATTACGGATTGTTGAGAAAGCCAAAGACCAAATATTACTCGCGGCGGCGGAAAAGGTCGTTGTCGCCGTGTACGTTAAAAGAAACATTCCTTTTTGTCGTTTTGTAAAACGCTTCGTAGAAAAAGATTCCTTTTGTATAAAAGTAAAAGTCAAATGGGTTTTATACACCGTATAAAAGAAAGTTGTGTATAAAATAAAATATGCCTCAATGAAAGGAGATTGAGACGAAGTCCCTTACCTCGGGTCCGACTTAACTCGATCGTTCTTTAATGTCCTGAATAATAAACTTGAGTTAATATCTACTTGATTGAGAACCTTTTTAAAGTTAATTATTCCTTTTATATCACTTATTGCCATGTTATAAACATTATTTAAACATTTAAGTTAATAATGTTTGTTTTCTCAATATTTGTTTCTTAAGTCAAAAGTGGACTTCTTACAATTACATGTTGTTCGTGTGGTCAAAGGTTCTTTATATCCAGAATGAAATTACCGATTTGGATATAATATGTATCATATATATCCAGAATATACATGTATTTATAATATTACATAATCATTTAGGGGTAAGAAATAAAATGCACCGTTCATGGAGACGGTAAGTCGTACGTACGCATGAACGCTACTTTCATTTCTTTGTCATATTAATGGAATTAAAACTAAATGAGAGGTATGTATATTTTAAATCCAGAATTATATTCATCATTTAGATATATCATTAATTATATATATCCATTATATACATGTACTTTTAATATTACATTACATTTGGGGATAAGAAATGAAATGCACCTTTCATGGAGACGGTAAGCCGTACGTACGCATGAACGCTACTTTCATTTCTATCTCATACTTTAATGGAAAGAAATAATAATGATATAGAGGTATATTATAATTCCAGTATTACATCATATATAATAACTTTAAATCCATCCTTTACATGTCCCACATATGGCATTAACGAATCACATCACTTTGAGGGGGCGGTAGTCCGCACTTCCTTAAATGAAGATATCGTGTTTACCCATAATGGAAACCATAAAGGTAAGAACAAAATGAAAAAAACAGAATCTTAAGGAAAACATAAACATATTATATATAATATATAAAAATAGTGACATCATAATGGCCACCTTTGAAGGTGTTAAATGAGTATTGAACAATCATCGTTTCGGGAGGCAGAATTTCGCCATCCACGGAAACCGTATGTTCTTTAACCATTTTATGTAGTTGTGTGAGAGTGTAGCTCGAATAAATCTTATAACAACATCCTAGTATATTTAAGATACTGGTTTTGTTACAAAAGAAGTAAATAAAAAGAGTTTAGGGGGTTGGATAAACAAAATAAAACAAATGAACATGAGAGAATAAATTACCTTTAAAAGTGTAACTCCTTTTGATTTGAGCCTAAAGGCTTCCTTTGAAAGGATTCTGCCCAAAGGGAATCCTATAGGATGAGGAGAGGGATGTGGAGAGAGTAAATGGGTAGGGGTTGTCCGAGCCAAAGGCTTGAGAAGTGTGTGAAATGAGGTAGAGGTGGGGGCCTTTTATAAGAGGAGAGGAGGGGCACTTTTGGAAAGTAAAGAAATATTACTTTATTTGAAATTTTGTTTCGGTTTTAAAAGGTCCCACATTGATATAATTCGTGGATAAGGTGATAAGGGTTCTAAATCCACTCATCCAATTGGTTTTGGCCATGTTTAGGTTTTAGATGTTTCATTATCTTTCCATTTTATTTAAATTTTCAAATAATGATGTCCTCGCTACATCATTATTATGTCATAAATAATTTAATTTATTTAATGTCTAAACATTATAAAAAAATACTATGATGTAGGAAATCTTTTTATCTTTCCAATGACTATTTATAATCAAAATTTGGACCTGTGTAACCCTATTTAAAAATTGTTTTAGTAAAACAACTCATGTTTGTGTCAATTTAATTTCAACATTAAATAAAAAGTTATTTATGTCATTTCCCAACCAAAGTGTCTCCATGGGGTCCCCAAGTTGTCCCATGGCTTGTCTTGGTCGTCCATGAATCACCCAATAGGTGTAGGACAAGTGTCATGGTGTTTTCACATTCTTATAATATCATTTTTACCTTAAATTACACTAATTACCTCTAATCGTGATTAAGAACTTAATAAGTCACTATTCACCAAAAAATTATTATAATCTCATTGAACCACATTTTAATTCTTAATGACAACCATGTATGTCGGATTTTTGAAATTCAAAACACAATGATGGCAAAATTTCATTTAAACGGAAAATCAGTCTTTATAAGTACCACTTAGTGGTTTCACTATTCATCAAAAATTGAAGTTTTTCAGAAAATTACCAAAGATTCACCCTAAGATATATTTGATATTACGAATTCAAAAATGAAGTCTATTTTAAAAAATTCAAAACATATAAGTCACATTTATTAATTTAATAATTAATTCCCGCTGTCAGAGAAAATAGCGTGTTTTTATGAAACAATAAGTATCAAAAGATTGACACTAGTTTAAGTCCGATTTCAAAGTGAAATTAATTCCAATGACCACTATTGGATTTAATGGTAAAAATATTTTCTAATTTCACTTTAAAACCAATTCAAAAGATAATCTAATCATATAAATAAATTAGATTAAAAAGAGGTTTTGAATTAAAATACAACAATTTTCACTATTCATTTAAAAAAAGAACTTTATCGGAAAGATACCAAAAATTTACACAAAGTAAATTTTGATGTCCCGATTCTAAAGAAGAGTTATATTTGGTCCAATATAATTTATAAGATCTAAGAAAACTATATTTAATGACGGTTCTCCGTCAAAAGGTGATAAGTGGACCTTTCGTGAAAATTAGGGTATAAATGCCTAAAATTGAACTCTTTCCGTATTTTAAGCCTTTATCTTTTATTGGGTAAATGTAAAAAATTTAAAAACATATATAATCATATTTTAGTTATTTCTATCCATTCCCACCAGTACAACGGCTACTCGTTAACTAACATTTAAAATAATATTATTTTATTACTTGTGTGCAACGTAAGTTTTCAAAGAAACTCATCGTTGTGTACCGAGTACGCTATCGAACGTAGAAACCCCTTTAAATTAAGATTAATATTTAATTCGTAAATATTAATAAATATGAAAATTCTTTATTCTTTATTTACCTGGGATGTTACATCTATTGAATGATGTCATCCCAGATTGGTACTTATGCCGACGAGGTAAAAATCTACGATGTCCTAGAAACACAAATTTCGATGAATGTTTCAACCTAATTGATTCTATATCTTCTCCACTCATGGGACACCCTTGAGTTCCTTTAATTCTATAGCTTCACAAATTTCCATGAGCAGGGAAATCATTTATTGTCCAATACAACATCGCTCTCAATGTGAAGTATTCATTTTTATAAGAATCATACAACATAACACCTGGATCCCACAACAACATCAAATCCTTAATCAAAGGAGCCAAATAAACATCAATATCATTACCTGGTTGTTTTGGTCCTGATATAAGCATAGATAACATGATGAATTTCCACTTCATGCATAACCAGGGTGGAAAGTTATAATTTACCAACATAATAGGCTATGTACTATGAGTGCTGGTTTGAAAACCAAAAGGATTCACTCCATATATAGATAACGCAAGATAAAGGTTTCTCGGAACTTTTCCAAATTCAGGATACTCATGATCTATTTTCTTCCATTGAGGAGAGTCGACCGAATGACTTAATTTCCCATATTTATTTCTTTTATCTGCATGCCACAACAATTTTCTTGCAGTTTCTCCACTTACCTATAGATTCCTAACCCTTGGAATGATTGTAAAGTGACATACATCTTTCATGGTACTAGATTCATCTTTATTGTATCGAGAATCCTCAAACTTTGGGCATTCTGTAAGTGATTTGTTCTCCTTGAAAAAAAATATACAGTCTTTCGGGCAGGCATATATTCATTCATAAATCATACCTATAGAGAGTAACATTCATTTATCTTCATATGTCCGGATTGGGAGATCATTATCTTCCTGGAGCATCTCATTCAAGAGAAAAGGTAGTTCCGTAAAAATGACATCACTCCATCCATTTCCTTCTTTCAATTTATACAACTTCAGTACAGCTGAAAATGCTCTATATTTAGTGCAACCAGCATACAATGGTGTCTTTGCACAACTCTTTAACTTCTCAAACAATTTTGGGAAATCACGGAGTTCATATTCAATTGTCCTTATCATTTAATCAATATGAACTTCATCATCATTGACATCTGTAATCAGATCCTCCATACGGTCTTCTTCATTATCCATATTTGTATTCATATCTGATGATCTAGAAAAAGAAGTTTTATCCCAGCCAATAGCTACATTCTCATTTTCCCCGCGTTTATTCCATCATTTATAACTCCGATATATTCTGTAACATATAAAATGTTATTCTAACTCCTCTAGAGTAATTAGTCAAGAATTACAACAACGTAAACATGGACAAAGGATTTGAGAGGAATCCTTTGCGTGATCCTTTGCAAACTTGATGAACTCTTTCACTCCGTTCTCATACTCTATTGTCAAACGATTAGCATCTATCCAATCTTTTTTCATATCCATCCTATTTGAATCTCAAATATTAGTATTTATGGTTAAAATACACTAAACAAGACTTCCAAATACAAGAACAATCAATAATGATACATCTACCACTCCTAGTACTCTGCCCTACATTTAATATAATCATGCCTAATATTTTTGGTAAGCTCAAGTTACTTACATTAAATAACAGTTGGGATAATCACTTGTGTAATAGATGGTCCCCCATTTTTTCTATATGAAAATTATAACAAATATTATTAACCTATCATCCCATTCAATCCTCATGAGTGTCTAATTCCAAACTCCATCTTAACTCTCAAATAAAGCTCTGATACTACACCATCATAACTCACCACCACTAGGAACATCTCCTAAAATGGTAGTGAAAATAAGTGTAATTCATGAATACTACCTCTAATAGTACATAGGTTGGAGACTAGCATTTAGGGTATAAAATAATGAAATGGGAGGTCTTTCCCTCATAAATCCCAAGAACCGAGATAAACCACCAATCATCTCTATATAATATAAAATAAAACCCAATCCATAATTCCTGTGAATTTCATACATAAAAAAGGTATCTAAAATAAAATATCATGAAAATCCTACACCAGTGGATCGGGTAGTAACTCCTAGCATCAAGATACTAGTTTCCATCTTGGTCACAAAATCCATCTTCAAAAACTTATAAAAATAATTATATAAATAGGGGTGAGCATAAAAGTATACTCAGTAAAATCCGTCCCAAAACCTCTCATGAAAATGTGTTTGAAATATATTAACACCTTAGTGAATAAATAATAGAACTAATACACACCAATATATAGTCATATATAAACCAACCTCACGAAGGATCACTCACCCAATATTACATTCAAGTATAGTAACATAATATCAAAAGAATATATATTAATAAACTGCCCCAATCCACTTCCCCACTAATCTAGTCATTCTCACACTCTAATGGAATATTTATTATGCTTCACCCCTTCTATATAATCTCGTAACCATATATCCACACATACACATGTCACAAACACATAAAAAACCATATCCATATCACAACCACACATCACATCCTCATCATAATATGATATCGTGAACATGAAGGACATAAACATCATACTCTCCTCCTACAATGCACAACACCCACTATGTATCCACACAAAATACACATATCATGTCAACATGAATATATATACACCAAAACCTAAAATCGTTATAGGTCATATATATACACCCACTGTGAGCCATTAAAACTCATACTATTTGTGATGGGGGATAAGGGAAGAGGGATTGGTTCTATATGTGTTCCCTCTATAACCTAGATATTGAGAAAAACACTCAGAACCAAAGTACCCATATGGATTTCAATCTCGTTACTCGACTCAAGTGGCGGTGCGTAAGAAATAATAAGAAAATATAATAATTATATAGTCACACACAATTATTTCCTAAGGGTTTACACCAAACTAACACTGCAAACACCCTTTTCAACCATTTCCTTGTTACTACCACCCTCTAATAACCACATCCATTATAATGCCCCAAATAATCCCCAACAAATCACATAAGCATCCATATCAACATTAAAAATTTATCATTTCATTTAACATTATAATTTATTGGTTTTTTATTACCATATGCATTTCAATTGTTAACCATTTTAATGTAAAACCAATCATTAAATCACTAAACACTATATTCCATTCTTTAATCATTAATAACATTTATTCTATCATTAACCATTTATTATACATAATTATTCTAATCATTATCATTAATCATTTAAAAAACCATCATTTATCATTTCCAACCCATCACCCATTACTATTTTCATTTACTCAAACCATATTCCATGCCAAAAGGAAACTATAACACCACCCAATAACAACTAAATTTTCATGACATAAAATACCACTAAACACAATCTAAAATCCATAAAACCACTTATTTTCTGCCTAAATAGCCATATCATTACTGAAATTTTTCACATAATTATCCTTAAGAGACAATAAAATTATGAATGGGGATTATGACATATTTTTAATAGTAAGAAATTTCTTTCACAACATCATGAATAAATCACTTAGCAACAACACCAATAAATCCATAAATATATAAGAAATTTTATGGAACTTCATAAATCACATGAGAAACTCCCTCTTCACTTTAATTTTATTTATTGTAATTCATTATTGTATATAGGTTAATCAGTAATATCCACCCAATGGAAACAATATAATATGATAATTCCAAAATTTACACATAATAAAGAAGGAAAAATTTCATGTCCCCAACCCCAACTAAAGATTTGACAAATATTTCATAATAATGAGAAGAATACTCAAATAAAACATGACTTAACACATGAGGGTAATATAAAAGGCCTTTGTATGACCATTAACCCTTGAAACGACAACAAAAAAAACAAAAAAAACTAAATTAGCATTGTTGTCACATCCTTCTTAAGAAGAAAGTTCCAAAAGGGAATCAAGATGAAGAGAAAAGAAATTCACCTTAGATTTTAAAGAGGCTGATCTCTTAAAATTATGGAAGAAAACCAATCAAAGGATGGCTAACAATTTCTAAATATACATCACTAATCACCTAGGGTTCTAGGAATGTTTCCAAATAAGAAATAATTTGATACAAGGCCAAAATTTATAACCATTCTATAAAATTAAAGGATAATGATGTGAAAAAGGTCACCATTCCATAATACATCTCTGATCAAAAAACCATGGCATGTTATCCCTTGAATCTATAGGGTCAAACCACCTTAAAAAAACTTAAGAACATCACATCGCATTACCAACCCGCACAACACAACTAAGATCGCATAAGATAAACCCAAAAGGGACTATATCAGATTAATCTAGGGACATCCCTATATAAGAATAACCAAGTGATCTTTACACCATGAAAAAATTACATCATTCATTAGCCAAAATTACACTTTAAAACATATCCACCTAAAATAAACATAAAAGGAGAAGTGGGAGAGTTACCTAGAGTAGATCGCACCCATGATGCAGGGAGAGAAGAAGTGTCGAGCGGTCAGGGAACCTTCTGCGCTAGGTCGAGAGGGGAAGGCGCAACCGCCAGAGGGGGAGGTGCCTAGGAGGAACTTCCAACCATTGGGAAATGGAGGAGTAGGGTTCGTGGGGAGTAAGTTAGAGCAGAGAGGAGGAGATTTTGGGTCAATCAGAGAGGAGGATCCGCGGATGGAGTTCGAGGGGGAGGATTACGAGTAGGGCTAGCGGCGGAGGTACGACAACGAGAAGATCGGGGGGAGTTGTTGCAGGGGTACAATATCGCGAGGGCTTGAGGGAACGATAAACAGAGGATACTCTGCGCCCGATTTAATAAAATATGGGACTACAGTTTTATCAGCTCTAAAAAAGCACTGATAATGTCTACCCTTATCAGCTCTAAAATATTAGACCTCATAAAGGTTTCCTTTATCAGCTCTTTTTTCTTAGCGTTGATAAAAGTTGGCGCTTACCTTGCCTTTTTTTGTAGTAGTGCATAGAAACCCTTAGAAACCATAGCACACCCTTAGAAACCCTTACCCACCCATAAAAACCCTAACCCACCCTTAGAAACCCCAACACACCCTTAGAAACCCTAACAGACCCTTAAACACCCTAAATCAATCTAATAAGCACTAATAAATCCTAACAAACCCTACGAACCAATAATAAACAATAATAAACCCTAATAAACCCCAAAGCCCACTACTAAACCCTAATAAACACAAATAATTCGTAATAAACCCCAAAAATTTTATTAGAACCCCAATAAAGGCTACAAAATACCTAAAAACCCAAATATACAACAAAAATGCTATTAAACCATTCAAAATGCTGATATTTCCAAAAAACCCTAACAAAGCAGGCAAAAACTGACAAAACCCTAAAAAAACCCTAAAAACCTAAAAAACACTAAAAATCCTAAAAACCCTAAAAAACCCTATAAACCCTAAAAAATCCTAAAAACCCTAAAAAACCCCAAAAAACCCAAAAAACCCCTAAAAACACGAAAAACCTCAAAAACCCGAAAACAAACCTAAAAACCCTAAAAAACCTAAAAAATTCCTAAAAATACCTCAAAAACGCTAAAACCCTAAAAACCCCTACAAACACTAAAAATGCCTAAAAAGCCTAAAAATACCTAACAAAACCCTAACCAATCCTATGAAACCCTTAAAACCCATAAAACCCCCTACCAAACCCTAAAAACCTTACAAGAAACCCTAATACACCATAAAGAACCATAAAACCCCTAAAGAACCACTAAAGCCACTAACAACGCAACATAAACCCAAAAAATTTCTACAACAAATCGAAAAATGCTTCAAAACCCACAAAATGTAGCAAAACCCCAAAAAACGCAAAAATAAGCCTAACAAAGCATAAAAATCCAAACACACCCATAAAACCCAAAAAAATGCATAAAACCCCAAACAACTCAAACAAACCGTAACAAACCCTAAACACCCAAACATGACCTAACAAACCCTAAGAACCACTAATAAACCCAAATAACCCCTAAAACCCACTATTAAACCCTAAAAAACCTAATAAACACTAATAAATCGTATTAACCTGTAATAAACCGTAAAAACTCTATTAGACCCTAATAAATTCTACAAAAGCCCTAAACCCCCTAATATACAATACAAAACACTATTAAACCATAGTAAACCCTGATAAAAACTAAAAACCCTAACAAACCCAAAAAAACACAAAAAAAACCTCCAAATAATTGCCCAAAAACCCTACAACCAACTAAAAAACCCTACCAAACCCTAATAACCCCAAAATAAATCATAACAAACCCTAACAACCCCAAATAAATCGAAACAAATCCTAAAAACTCCATATAAATCGTAACAAAATGAAACAAACCATAACAAACCCCTAATAAACCGCAATAAACCCTAACAAATAATAATAAACCCTAATAAATCGTAATAAACCCAAATAGACATTACTAAAGCCTAATAAATAAAATAAACCCTAATAAATCCTAAATATCCCTAAAAAAGGTTGATAAATCCTAGAAAAAGCTATTAATGCCTACAAAGGCCCAATAAAACCCTAATATACAATAAAAACACTAATAAATTGTAAAAAATCCTAATGAACACTAATAAACCATAAAGAACCCTAATAAACCATAAAGAACCATAGTAAACACTACAGAACACTAAAAACCCTAAAGAACCAAAAAATTGCTAAAACACATTATATAAACCCTAAAAACTACAACAATACCCAAACAAACCTTAAAACACACTAAAAAATCCTAACAACCCCTATCAATCCCAAAAAAACCAATAAACCCATAATCCCACCCAAAAAACCATTAAAAACCCAACAGATACCATAAAAAACCATAAACACCCGTTAACAACCCTTAAAACCCTCAAAAACTACAAACCAAAATCAACCATTAAAACCCTAAAAAAGGCTTCAAATAGATACATAAACCCTAAAAACATTACATAAATGCTTAGAAATGCAACAAAATCCTAAAAACGCAACATAAACAAAAAAATGCAACATAAACCCAAAAAATGCTACATAATCCCTAAAAGCACTACATAAACCCTAGAACTGTAACATAATCCCTAAAAAACACAACATAAACCCTAAAAATGTAACATAAACATTAAAAAACACTACGTTAAACCGAAAAACACAATCTAAACCCTAAAAACACTACACGAACCCTAAAAATGTTACATAAACCCTAAAAAATGCAACAGAAACGCTACATCACCCCTAAAAATGATACATAAACCCAGAAAACGCAACATAAACCCTAAAAAATTCTACATAAAACATAAACCCTAAACACGCAACATAATCCCTAAAAACTTGACATAAACCCTAAAAATGATACATAAAATCTAAAACCGCTAACTAAACCCTAAAATGCTACATAAACACTAAAAATGCTATATATACTCTAACAACACTACATAAAGCCTAAAAATGCTACAAAAATCCTAAAGACACTTTGAAACCCGAAAAAATATTAAACCCTAATATACCATAATATAAAAAATTAAACCCTAATAAACGCCTAATAAACTCTAATAATCCCTAAAAACACCTTATATTCCCTAAATACCTTATAAAAAACTACTCAACCCTAATAAAACACCAAAAATAACTAATGAACACTAATAAATGATAATAAAACCTAATAAACCCTAAAAACACTATATGAAAACCTAAAAAACTCTAACAAACCCTATTAGACACTAGTAAACCCTAATAAACCCCAAAACAACCCTAAAAAGCCATTATAAACCATAAATAAAGCCATATAAATCATACTCAACCCTAACAAACCTTAACAAACCATAATAACCCCTAATAAAACCCTACAAAACCCAAATTATGAAAAAATGATAGTATACCTTAAAAAATCCTTATAAAACCTGATAAACTCTAATATAACCTAATAAACCCTAAAAACGCTCACAAACAATAACAATATGATAAAAAACAACAAAAACAGGCTATATTACCTAAAAATATCTAAAAACACTAACATAACCTAATAAAGACAAAAAATGCTAAGATACCTTAAAAATCCATAGAAACTGTAGTAAACCATAATAAACTCTAATATAACCTAAGAAACCCTAAAAATGCTCAAAAACAAAACAAAACGCTCACAAACAAAAAAAACGCTATATTATCTAAAATACCTAACAAACACTAATATAAACTAATAATACAAAAAAATTAATAAGCCCCTAACAAACACTAATAAACCCTAAAAATCCCTAATAAACCCCAATAAAAACCAATAAACCCTAATAAAACCATAATAAAACACTAAAAATACCTTCTCAGCCCTAATAAACCTTGACACACCATAGCAAAACCTAATAAAACCCAACTAAACCCCAATAAGAAATAAAACAACCATTAAATAGCCCTAGAAACCATAATAAACCATAAAAAATTAAAATAAAAGCTAATAAACCATTAAAAATGCTCACAAACACTAAAAACGCGCTAATAAAAACTAAAAACTCATAACAACCGCTCATATATATTAACAAAAACTAAAAAACACTCGTATACCCTAATAAAAACTCTAACAAAAACTAGAAAACACTAGAAATCCCCAACAAACCCTAATAAACCGTACTTAACCCTAATAAACCATAATAAAACCTTAAAGATACGGACTCAACCCTACTAAAACCCAAAAAATACCTACTCAGCCCTAATAAACCTTAACACACCGTAATAAACAATAATAAACCCCACTAAACCATAAAAATGCTAATATACCATTAAAAATCACTAAAACCCCTAATAGATGCTAATAAAACCTAACATAGCTTAAATGTTCTAATAAACCCAAATAAACACAACAAAATACTAAAAAACCCTAATATACTCTCTTAAAAATTAATAAACCATAATGAACCATAATAAACCCTAATAAATCCTAAACATACCCAAATATACAATAATATACCATAATATACCCTAATAAACCCAACTCAATCCTAATAAAACCCTAAAAATACCTAATAAACACTAATAAACCTTGGCACACCATAATAAATCCTAATAAAATCCAAATAACCCCCACCAAACCCTAAAAACGCTAATATACCATTAAAAACCCTAGAACCCTAACAATCCATAATAAATGTTAATAACACCTAAAAATCCTAAAAAATGATATTAAACCCTAAAAATACCTCTAATAATATTTGTAGTAATAATCCACGTGCACGTGAATATGCATGTGCATAGTTTAAATAATAAATCATAACGCACGTGCATGTGCATAGGCCTCCACATTTGCATGTTAATGATAATATATAATAAATTATAAATAATAATGCATGCGAATTGCATGTGTATGTGCATGTGCATGTGAATGATAATAAATAATAAATAATTACACACATACAAGTGCATGTGCATGTTCATGGTAATGAACAATAAATAATAACCAAGTCCACATGAATGTGCATTTGAATGTGAATGATAATAAATAATAAATAATAACACATGTGATAATAGAATAATGCACATGCATTGCGTGTGCACGTGTATTAGAATAAATAATAATAACACATGTGATAATAGAATAATGCAATTGCATTGCACTTGCATGTGCATGATAATAAATAATATATAATAACACACCTTCATGTGCATTTACAAGTAATGATAATGACAATGTCGCATGCACGTGCATGGTAATAAATAATAAATAACATCGCACATGCATGTGCATTTGTATTTGATGATACAAACAAAAACAATAAGAATAATAATAATAATAATAATAATAGAATAATGCAAGTGAATTTCATGTGCACGTGCATAGTAGTAAATTATAAATAAATAATAATAAATAAAAACGCACATGCTTGTGCATGAGCATTTACATTTGATGAAAATATTAATAATACTAATTGTAATAATAAAAATAATAATAACGCATGCACATGCAAGGAAGTAAATAATAAATAACAATTCACATGCATGTGAATTTTCATGTGATAATGATAATGAAAATGAAAATGATAATAGTAATAATAACATTAATAATAATAACTGTGATAATAATAATAATAATAATAATAATAATAAATAATACAAGTGCATTGCATATTCTCGTACATGGTAATAAATAATAAATAATAACGAATGTGCATCTACATTTTCATGTGATGATAGTAATAATAAAAACAGTATTAATAGTAGTAGTAGTGGTGGTGATAATAGTAGTAGTACTAATGCATGCGTTAATAGAATATTGCATGTGCATTACGTGTTCATGTGTATGGTAACAAATAATAACTCTCGTGCATTGAATTTTCTTGTGATGATGATGATGATAATAATAACAATAATAATAACAAAAAAAACGCATGTGATAATAGAATAACACACGTTCATTGAAGGTGCGTGTATGTGCATTTGGATGTGCATTTGCATGTGATTATAACAACAACAACAACAACAACAACCACCACAATAATAATAATAACAATAGTAATAACAACGCATGTGATAATAAAATAGCGTGTGTGCATTGCATTTGCACGTTCATGGTAATAAAAATATAATAATAACGCACATACATGTGCATGTGAATTTTCATGAGATTATGATAATAATAATAATAATAATAATAATAATAATAATAATAATAATAGTAATAATAAATTATAGTTGTTGGAAAAAACCGCAGACATGTCAAAAGTGATAGAAATGGTGTCTCGAAGAACCTAACAAATCACAGAGTCATGAAAAAAGGAATAACTTCTTCTTCAGGTGTCCATTTCCTCTCCTTGAATAGTCAAACTCATTCTCATAGAAGGAACTATGATCAAAACTGGTACCGGAGGCCGAACAGACACACAGATCGGAAGTTATGACCGTTTAAAGAAAAATTTGACAGGGATCCGGACACATAAATGGATTTTTGGAGGCCTTCTGATGTTTTTTTTGTAATTCTAGGGTCCCAAACATGATTTAAACTTTTTTCAAGTTATCCTTCTGTGTATATCTCTTTGTTTCCTTTGATTTGATATGCAGTAGAGCTCAAATGGCCAACCAGAGTGAAAGTTATGGCTGTTTGAAGTTGGACTTTTTTTGGATTGGTAAAACTAATATATCTTTTGTTTCATCGAACTTATCTTAGTTTGGATTAGGCTTGGTCCTCACTCATCTCCCGAGATTCGATTTTACTAATCATGGTGCTCAAACAGACACCCCAAGGAGTAGTTATGCCTATTTTAGTGAGTTGATGGTTTCTTAGGTTTTTAGGTCCTAGGAGGGTTGCTCAATTTAAAACAACAATAACTTCTGATACGTGTGTTCATTTTGGATCTACCACATATCAAATCGAATATTGTAAAAAAATACACACTCTAGTAACCACTAGATCCCTTTATATCATTCTCCAACCCCCCAAAAGACCTAAAATCCCTTTGGATGGTCAAAAAATTGGCTTCTGGTGTCCATTTTGCAATAACTTCTTCAATGGGTGTCCCTTTTTCCTCTACCACATATCAAATAGAATCTTGGGATTAGACATACAATCCTATAACCACTGACGCACCTTCTCACATCCTTGAAGGCCCAAAAATGTACTTAAACCCTCCAAAAGACCATAACTTCAACTCCGGGTGTCCGTTTTTCCTCTACCATATATCAAATTGAAGCTTTTGATTAGATATACACATATGTGACCAGTATAAACAGCTTATAATGTTCTTAAATACCCAAAAGGTATTTACGTCCTCCAAATGACCATAACATATGCTTTGGGTGTCCGTTTCACCTCTACCACATATCAAATTGAAACTTGCAACTACCTCTACACATCAATGACAACCATGAACAACTAAATAACCTTAACAAACCATGAATAACCCCATAAACACTAAAAACCATTAAAAACCACTCAAAAACCTAACAAACCCTAATCGAAACTAAAAAAACACTAACAAACCCTAACAAACCCCCAAAACCCCTTAAAAACATTAAAAACCCTAAAAACCCTAACAAACCCTAACAAGCCCTAACAAACCCCAAGAAGCACTAAAAACCCCAATAAACACAAAAAACCCCAAAGAAACCCTAAAAACCCTTATGAAACCATACAAAACCCTATCATAACCCTAAAAACCATAAAAACCCCTAAAAAACCCTAAGAAAACCTAGGAAACACTAACACACCCTTAGAAACCCCAACGCACCCATAAAAACCCTAAGACAACCTTAAAACAACTTAGAAACCATAGAACACCCTTAGAAACCCTAACCTGCCCATAAAAACCCTAACCCACCCTTAGAAAACCTAAAACACCCTTATAAACCCTAACAAACCCTTAGACACCCTATAACACTCTAATAAGAACTAATAAATCCTAACAAACCCTACCAGCCAATAATAAAACATAATAAAACCTAATAAACTCTAAATCCCACTACTAAACCCTAATAAACACTAATAAATCGTAATAAACCCTAAAAACCGTATTAGACCCCAATAAAATCTACAAAATACCTAAAAACCCAATTTTACAATAAAAACACTATTAAACCATTCAAAATGCTAATATTCACAAAAAAACCTAACAAACCCAGCAAAACCTGACAAAACCCTAAAAAACCATAAAACCCAAAAAACCCTAAAAGATCTAAAAAACCATAAAAAAATCCTAAAAAACACTAAAAACCCTAAAAACCCTAAAACCCCAAAAAAACTGAAAAAAACTAAAAACCCCAAAAACAGACCAAAAAAACCTAAAAATCCTAAAAAAACCTCCAAAAACCCTAAAAACCTAAAAACCACTAAATATGCATAAAAAACCCTAAAAACCTAAAAATTCCAAACAAAGCCATATCCAACCCTAAGAAACTCTTAAAACCCTAAAACCCCCTAGAAAACCCTAAAAACCTCAAAAGAAACCCTAATAGACCCTAAAAAACCCTAAAAACCCTAAAAACCCTAAATAACCCTAAAGAACCACTAAAGCCACTAAAAACACTAAATAAACCCTATTAATTGCAACAAAAACCCGAAAAATGCTTCAAAACCCAAAAAACGCAAAAAACCCCCCAAAACGATAAAATAACCCTAACAAAGCATTAAAAATCCAAACACACCCATAAAACCCAAAAAACATATAAAACCACAAACAACTCAAACAAACCGTAACAAACCTTAAAAACCCTACCAAAACCTAACAAACCCTAACAACCACTAATAACCCCTATGAACCACTAATAAACCCAAATAACCCATAAAACCCACTATTAAACCCTAAAAACCCTAATAAACACTAATAAATTGTAATAACCTATAATAAACCCTAACAAACTCTATTATACCCTAATAAATGCTACAAAATCCCTAAAACAGCTAATATACAATAAAAACACTATTAAACAATAATAAACCGTAATAATCACTAAAAACCCTAAAAAACCCAACAAAACGCTACAAAAATCTCAAAATAATAGCTTAAAAAACCCCACAACCACTAATTAACCCTAATAACCCCACAATAAATCATAACAAACCCTAACAACCCCAAATAATTTGTAAAAAATCCTAAAAATGCCAAATAAATCGTAAAAAACTGAAACAAACCATTACAAACCCCTAATAAACCCCAATAAACCCTAACAAATCATAAGAAACCCTAATAAATCGTAATAAACCCAAATACACATTACTAAACAATAATAAATAAAATAAACCCTAATAAACCCTAATAAATCATAAAAAACCCTAAAACGGTTAATAAACCCTAGAAAAAGCTATTAATGCCTACAAAAGCCCAATAAAACCCCAATATACAATAAAAAACTCTAATAAACTATAAAAAATCCTAAAGAACACTAATAAACCCTATAGAACCCTAATAAACCCTAAAGAACAATATTAAACTCTAAAGAACACTAAAAACCCTAAAGAACCCAAAAAAAAATGCTAAAACCCATTATATAAACCCTAAAAACTGCTACAATACCCAAACAAACCCAAAAACCCACTAAAAACCCTAACAACCCCTATCAATCCCAAGAAAACAACTAAACCCGTAAAACCCCCCAAAAATTATTAAAAACTCAACATAAACCAAAAAACGCAACATAAACCCAAAAAACGCTACATAAACCCTAAAAGCACTACATAAACCCTAGAACTGTAATATAAACCCAAAAAAACACAACATAAACCCTAAAAAACACAACATAAACCTTAAAAACGCTACATAAAACCTAAAAACAAAACATAAACCCTAAAAACACTACCTAAACCCTAAAAACCATACATAATCCATAAAAATGCAACATAAACGCTACATCACCCCTAAAAATGCTACATAAACCCAGAAAACGCAACATAAATCCTAAAAAATGCTACATAAAACCTAAACCCTAAAAACACTACATAAACCCTAAAAATGTTACATAAACCCTAAAAATGATACATAAAACTAAAAAAACCAAACTAAACCATAAAAATGCTACATAAACAGAAAAAATGCTACATTAACTCTAATAAAGCTACACTGCTGCAAATCAGTTTTTTTTCTTTTTATAAAGCTGGTTTAAGGGTGCCCGGTGCCCCACATCCAACGCAAAATAAATTCAAGAAAACATAAACAACAAAAGAGGAATAAAAAGAGTTACATATCATAGTACCCATAGTCATCCCCGCATCCCAAGTAGGATTCTTCTTCCCCATTAGCCGATTCCCACTCTGGATGTCTCCAAAAAGCTGCCCTTTGTACTCAATTCCTAAGATAATCAAGAACACGCATATCCGGGGGTGCCTTCTTAACTACGCTTCCCTTCTTGACCGCAAAAACCACTCCAACATTCCGTTTGGAGACAGACCTAGTCTGCATCGGCCGTGAAAGATAGGAATAATCCTTCCTTGGCCTCCTTCCCAGCGTTGCAGATAATGATTTTCCGCCAGCAGACATCTTCTGAGTCCCAGTTTAAAAAATTTCACTGAATAAATGATTGAAAGACGGACTCAAGTTTTCCTTTCCTCCCCCAAACATCCCCCTTCCTTCTCTGGCCTACTCTCTTAAAGGAGACCCGGTGCCCTCCGAAATATGCCTTGGCCCCTGATCAGTAGAGATATCATCATCCCCAGCCATAGAATCTGGATCCATCCCCTTACCCTCAGATACAGAACCCTCCAAGTCATTACCGTTACCAATGCCTTTATGCACTTGATCGGCTTGAACCAAAGGAACATAGACATTCTGACTGCTTCCATCTCCCAGCCTCTGGTCAGTACCTTCCAACAATAGTTGAGGCCTTACAACATTATTTGTGTCTTCCCTATAGACAGAAATAGAATCCTTCTCATGGAAAACGACCTGCAGATCTCCCAAGGCCTCTGCCTCCCCATCATCTCCTGCACAGTCCTGCTCCTCCCGGCCCTCAAATAACCGGTCCTCAACAATCCCTTCAAACCTGTTACTTATGGGTACAAAAGGTCTGGCCATAGAATCAAGACGATTAGAAGCCTTAGCCCTGTCCCTTTTAGACACCTCCACAATGTTAGATCCTTGAACACTAATAAAACCTAATAAACCACAAACAAACCCTAAAAATCCCTAATAAACCATAAATAAATCCAAATAAACCCTACTCAACCCTAAAAAACCTTAACACACCATAATAATACCTAATAAAACCCTACAAAACCATAATAAAGAAAAAATGCTAATATACCATAAAAAATCCTTAAAAACCGTGATAAACTCTAATATAACCTAATAAACCCTTAAAACGCACAAAAACAATAAAAAAACAGTAAAAAACAATAAAAATAATATATATTACCAAAAAAGCCCAAAAAACACTAATATAACCTAATAAAGACCAAAAATGCTAATATACCTTAAAAATCCCTATAAAAACTAATAAACCATAATAAACTCTAATATAACATAAGAATCCCTAAAAACACTCCGAAACAAAAGAAAACTCTCACAAATAATAAAAACATGCTATATTATCTAAAAATACCTATCAAACACAAATATAACCTAAAAAAACAAAAAAGCTAATAAACCCCTAACAAACCCTAATAAACCCTAAAAATCCCTAATAAAAACTAATTAAACCTAATAAAACCATAAGAAAACCCTAAAAATACCCTCTCAACCCTAATAAACCTTTTCACACCATAACAAAACCTAATAAAACTCAACTAAACCCCAATAAACAAAAAAATGCAAACAAACCAATAAAAATCCCTAGAAACCCTAATAAACCATAATAAATTCAAATAAAAGATAATAAACAATTAAAAATGCTCACAAACACTAAAAACATGCTAATAGAACCTAAAAAATCATAACAACCCCTCATATATATTAACAAAAACTAAAAAACACTCATATACCCTAATAAAAACAGTAACAAACCCTAGTAAACCCTAAAAATCCCTAACAAACCCTAATAAACCATACTCAACTCTAATAAAACCTTAAAGATACTGACTCAACCCTGATAAAACCCTAGAAATACCTACTCAACCCTAATAAACCTTAACACATCATAATAAACCATAATAAACCCCACTAAACCCTAAAAACGCAAATATACCATTAAAAACCACAAAATCCCCTAATAAATGCTAATAAAACATAACAAATCTTAAAAGTGCTAATAAACCATAATAAACGCTAATAAACCCTAAAACCCCCAAATATACCCCCTTAATATTTAATTAAGCATAATGAACCATAATAAATCCTAATAAATCCTAAACATACCAAAATATACCATAATAAACCCGACTCAATCCTAATAAAACCATAAAAATACCTAATAAACCCTAATAAACCTTAACACACCATAATAAACCCTAATAAAATCCTAATATCCCCCACTAAAGCCTAAAAAATGATACTATACCATTAAAAACCCCAAAAAACTAACAAACCATAATAAATGTTAATATCACCTAAAAATCCAATAAAATGCTAGTAAACCCTAAAAATAACTCTAATAAAAATAATAGTCATAACGCTTGTTCATTTTCATATGCATGTGCATGTTTTAAATAATAAATAATAACTCACTTTCATGTGCATATGCCTTCACATTTGCATGTGAATGATAACAAATAATAAATAATAACGCATGTGAATTGCATGTGTATGTGCATGTGCATTTGAATGATAATAAATAATAATGCACATACAAGTGCATGTGCATGTGCATGTGAATCTGCATGTGCATGAGCATGGTAATAAACAATAAATAATAACCATGTCAACAAGAATGTGCATTTGAATGTGAAGGATAATAAATAATAATTAATAACACATGTGATAGTAGAATAATGCACGTGCATTGTGTGTGAACACTACAACAAAAACAGCCTTTATCAGCGCCAGAAAAGTGCATTAACATCGCTAAAAAAGTGATGTTAATAGAGGCGAGGTTATAGTGGGGTCCCTTTTATCCGCACTTAGAAACGTGCTGATAAAGGCCCCTTTTATCAGCCCTAAAAAAGTGCTGATAAAAGAGCCCTTTATCAGCGCTTTTATTTTGCGCTAATAAAAGTAAAAAAATAAAAAAAAATTATATAATGTGGGGGGGGGGGACATTTTAACAGCGCTTGACTTCCCCCCCCCTTATTAGCGCTAGGTGGACCCCCCCTCAATCTCTCCCTGGCGCTGCCATTCCCGTGCATCTCCCACATGCCCGCACCTCCATGATTCCACCCGAACTCGAACCCGTGACCTCCCCCCTTGCGTTCCTGCACCTTTACCACTAAGACATTTCATTTTTTTGTCTATTTAATGATATTTCTATTTATTTATATATATAGTTATATTTATTCATATATTAATATCTATTCATATTAATATAAATATATTTAGTTATATTAATACATATATATTTAATCATATATTAGTATATATATATTCATTCTTATATTAATATATATTTAAATAATATGTTTTTTATCCAAATATTTATTTTTATATTAATATATATTTATAATATTAGTTTTAAATAAATTTATAAAATCTATTTTTGATGTGTGTTTATAAATAAATACTTACATTCATATAAACAATAGACACACACAGACACACACGAACACACACAGACACACAACACACACACACACACAAACACATATATATTTACACATAAATACATATATATGTGTATTTGAAAATCCATAGAATTTTAAAACGACCATATCTTCTAATCTAGAAGCCCTTTTCAACTCCACAATCAGTCCAACAGAAGAATATGAAACAATCTTCGATATGATATTCAGTACAGGCCTAACGAACATCTGGATCAGAAGTTATACTTGTTTGAATGTTAACAAAATGGGGTATCCTGACTAAAGCCACTATCAATGCTACATAAACCCTATCAATTGCTACTAAAACACGAAAAAAGCTTCAAAACCCAAAAAAACTCAACAAAACCCCAAAAATGAAAAATAACCCTAACTATGCAAAAAAAATCCAAAAACACCCATAAAACCAAAAAAACGCATAAGACCCCAAACAACTCAACAAAACCATAACATACCCGAAAAACTCTAATAAAACCTAACAAACCATAACAACCACTAATAACCCCTAAGAACCACTATTAAACCCTAATAACCCCTAAAACCCACTATTAATCCCTAAAAACCCTAATAAACTCTAGTAAATCGTAATAACGTGTAATAAACCCTAACAAACTCTATTAGACCCTAATAAATGGTACCAAATCACTAAAACCCCTAATGTACAATAAAAAACACTATTAAACCATTATAAACCCTAATAATCAATAAATTCCCTAAAAAACCCTAAAAACGCTACAAAAATATACAAATAATATCCTAAAAAGACCTACAACCCAATAATAAACCCTAAAAACCCAAATAACCCACTATAACAAAACCGCTGTTTAGCGGCGGTTGTTTAATGGCAGTTCTAGGAACCGCCTCTAAACCTTTTGTAAAAAAGGTTTCGTGGCGGTTTATAATAAACCACCGTGAAACATTGGTTTTTTTAAACACCCGACACTCCTTCCCCCGTGACCCCGGCCCCCCGCGACCCTGCGACCCCGGCCCCCCACTTCCCCTAGCGACCCCGCGACCCCGACCCCGGTGACCCCATACGACCCCGATGACCAAGGCAACCCCGCGACCCCGCGACCCCCCGCCCCGCGCGACCCCGGAAGCTGCACCGTCTTCCCCTCAAGGTAGGGTTTTATTTCTCCTTTTTTAGGTTTTTTTTGGTTTTCCAGTAGGTAGGTTTTTAGTATATAGTTTAATATGGGATTCATATGCATGTGTATCCTAGAATCCTTTCTAGACAAAGTTAAATTTTGTTGGTAAAGCCTCTAGCACGTCAGGACCCCCCTATGGATTGAATATAAATCTAAAATTGATGTTGAAGCACTGAAGTCTTGAACCAGGAATGTTCCTTGGAAACTACAACCTCAATGGATTGACTATATCAATCATGCCAATCATCTCAATTTGGTAATTTGACATTCCTACGGAGAATATAATATAGTGGTGGATTCTTTATCGAAGTGGGAAATCATATAAATGAGTATGATGAGGTCCTTTAGCACACATTAATATTTTTTACCAATGGTGGATGGGGATATGTGGGGAGTGATCCACTCTCTTCTTGTAAGACCACTTGTAATAATTAACCTTGTTTTTTTTTACATTTTTTTAAAATAAATTTTAACACCAACATCACATGGATCTTGGATATTCTTAGTAATATTTTTTCATTGAGTTATGATTATTCTTTGAACTTATCTCATATTAATTTGGTACGATCTATCCTTTGATTATATTATGTAGTAATCTACCATTTTTTCTTAGGAAATACAATACAAAAACATAAACCCTTTGATAAATATTTCTCACTTCATGGGATATGTTCTATTGAAATCATCCAAAGTAATTCTCCTTATTTATTATGAAAAATGTTATTACAATACTTCCTTTTACATATATCAAGTTATCTATACGATATGAATATCACATATTAAAAAACATAGATTGAATGATTTTAACCTAGAATGTATGATATTTTATTTACATAGAGAAATGTTTTTACATTTTGTATATTGATGTTCCCATATGGATGATTATAATAATGTTGAATATGTAATGTTTGACCATAAAACTTATTTCTCTAGATGAGTATTGGTCATGTTAACCCTTATATTTACATTAAAAAAGTATTGAAATTGTTTATGATGACTCTCCACTGATGTTGGTTGATTATTTATTTGATTTCTGTATTTCTCATTATATGGAAATCCACAATTTAATAAATTAATGGATTCTTCTGGATTATTATAAAATTTCTTGTTGACTCTTAGAGTGAATGAATTGAACATAAATAATTTATGGATGGGACCCAACATTATATAACCCCTCAGTGAATTAATATGTCTATTGAGACATAATGTTTTTTGTCATTTGGAATATACCTACTCCCCTTCCCCTGCCATAATCCTCCTCTCCCCTCCCCTCCCCTCCATCCTGCCCAGCCCCTCCCCTCCCCTCCCCTCCATCCTGCCCCTCCCCTCCCCTCCCCCCTGCCCAACATTTTCCCCCAGCCCAGCAGCACCCCCTGCCCCTCCTCTCCCCTCCCCTCCCCTCCCCTCCATCCTGCCCAGCCCCAGCCCCTCCCCTCCCCTCCCCCCTACCCAAAATTTTCCCCCAGCAGCCCCCCCTGCCATCACCCTCCCCTCCCCTATCCTCCCCTCAAACCTACCCCTCCCCTCCCCTCCCCCTGCCCAACAATTTCCCCCAGTAGACCCCTCCCCCTGCCCCTCCTCTCCTCTCCCCTCCCCTCCATCCTGGCCAGCCCCTCCCCTCCCCTCCCCTCCCCTCCAACATGCCTAGGCCCTGCCCCTCCCCTTCCCCCTACCCAAAAATTTTCCCCAGCATCCCCCCACCATGGCCAACCTTTTCCACCTACACCCCCCGCCTTTCCAGAATCCTCCCTTCCCCTCTCCTCCATCCTGACCCTCCCCTCCCCTCCCCTCCATCCTGCCCCTCCCCTCCCCTCCCCCTTGCCCAACATTTTCCCCCAGCAGCCCCCTCCCCCCAGCCCCTATTCTCCCCTCCTCTCCATCCTGCCCAGCCCCAGCCCCTCCCCTCCCCCCTGCCCAACATTTTCCCCCAGCATCCCCTCCCACCTTCCATCACCCTCCCCTCCCCTCCCCTCTAAACTGCCCCTCCCCTCCCCTCCCCCCTGCCCAACATTTTCCCCCAACAGCCCCCTCCCCCTGCCCCTCCTCTCCCCTCCCCTCCCCTCCCCTCCATTTTGCCCAGCCCCAGCCCCTCCTCTCCCCCCTACCCAACATTTTCTCCCAGCAGCCCCCTCCCCCTGCCATCACCCTCCCCTCCCCTCCCCTCTAACCTGCCCCTCCCCTCCCCTGCCCTCCCCCCTGCCCAACATTTTCCCCCAACATCCCCCTCCCCCCTTCCCCTCCTCTCCCTTCTCCTCCCCTCCCCCTCCATCCTGCCTAGCCCCTCCCCTCCCCTCCCCTCCAACATGCCCAGCCCCAGCCCCTCCCCTCCCCCCTGCCCAACAGTTTCCCCCAGCAGCCCCCTCCCACCTTCCATCACCCTCCCCTCCCCTCCCCTCTAACCTGCCCCTCCCCTCCCTCCCCCCTGCCCAACATTTCCCCCCAGCAGCCCCCTCCCCCTGCCCCTCCTCTCCCATCCCCTCCCCTCCCCTCCATTTTTCCTAGCCCCAGCCCCTCCCCTACGCTCCCCCTGACCCAACATTTTCTCCCAGCATCCCCCTCCCCCCTGCCATCACCCTCCCCTCCCCTCCCCTCCAACCTGCCCCTCCCCTCCCCTCCCCTCCCCCCTTCCCAACATTTTCCCCCAGCAGCCCCCTCCCCCTACCCCTCCTGTCCCCTCTCCTCCCCTCCCCCTCCATCCTGCCCAGCCCCTCCCCTCCCCCCCCTCCAACATGCCCAGCCCCTACCCCTCCCCTCCCCTCCCCCTGCCCACCATTTCCCCCCAGCAGCCCCCTCAGTGAAATGTCATGCTAAATAAAGATGTTATTTTTGTCCACTGTAATTTTCAAAAAGGATTATTTAGTTCTTATTCCAACCTAGAATAAGTGTTGATTTGTTGATGTTAAATCATTTTCAATCTCGAACACCATCATATGATTCCTGAATCACTATCTTCCTTCATTAAGTGTTTTTGAAGTGTCAGTGGAAGTAGTTAGGTAGTTGGAACAAATTGAGGTGATCCTCAATTATCTTAGGGAACCTGATACTTTGTGTGTGAGAATTTTTTAGAACTGTATTTATAGTTTCAGTAGATTCTTGTGGGAGTCAGTGGTACCTTCTTAACTTCATGAATGTATGAATTTGAATCTCATCAAGGTTGATTTTTTAATGGTTATTCCATAAGGGAATGAATGTAGAGAAATAGACTGAGCTCATGAGACTTTTTATTGGTAACAGATCAGTATGGGAGTATGTCAATAACCTTTCAAGGTTTTTTATATATTCTCCAAAGATAGGGGTCATAAATTATGATAAAGATCATTTCTTTGTTGATGGTCTTCACCTAGACCTTGGTACATCTCTACTTTCTTTGGGCATAACATCCATTTTGGAGGTTGTCACTAAGGACATGTGAATGGAAGCCAAATATTCTTGGAAATCGATGGTTGTTCATTCCTTAGTTTTATCAGGTATGCAACAAATTAATAGTGGAAATGAAGAGAATCTAATGTGCATGGAGTAGAGGTAGGATGAACCATAATATGATGAAAAGGCCCATTCTTATAGAAATAGTTCAACCATTTTGTGCTTCCAGTTTAGGGACTTTGAGGAATTTTGAGACCCATTTCTTGATATATCATTGAATTTTTCTCTATTATGGAAATTTTGTTCATAATTATTTGTTTTTGATGATGGGGTTATAGAAGATGTATCATGTTTTATTCCTTGTTTTTTGTGTAGGCACATTGTGATATACATGGATAAAAGCTGGATCACATTACCGAGGAACACACCTCAGTATGTTAAGGGTTTGAATGAGTTTTTAGATTTTGAAATTTATAATTGATCTGTTGAAGGAAGAATAAATTGTCCTTGTCCTAAATGTAAATTTAGAACATGGTTGAAGAGAGATGAGGTTTATGAACATTTAATACTGAAGCAATTCCCTGCTCAATTTTTGTGTTAGATTTGGAATAGAGAATCGAACATTACAGAAAGATTGAGCACTGATGTTAATCCGTATAATGAGGTCCCAAGTTCATCGACAATGGAAAATGAAATGCAAAACCTAATAAATGATGCATTCGGCACTGCAAGACACCACTATCAGCATCAAAACATATCAGAACAACTAGAAGAGGGTGCTACAAATTGAAACATGACAAGTGATGTTTTTGAGACTGTAACACAGTTAGATCAATATTGTCACATATCATTAGATCCTCCTCTTGATTCTGTGGAGCCAAATGTAAGAGAAAACATCACTGAGGAAAATGTGTTTCATGATTTAGTTGATGATGGAAATCAAGAGTTGTATAGTGGGTGTTTGAAATATTCAAATCTTTCATTTTTTCTGAAGTTGTACCATATCAAATGTCTATGTGGAATTACAAATAAGTCAATGTCCATGATATTGGAATTGATTCGTGATGCATTTCCCGAAGAAAAAATCTCAAAATATTTTTATGATATGAAAGAAGTTGTTAACAAGCTTGGTCTGAATTATACATAAATACATGCGTGTCCCAATGATTGTATGCTTTATTGGGGAGAGGATTCAAGTAGACAGAATTGAAAGAAATTTTCTTCTTCTAGATGGCAGGCAAAGGGTGATGTTGGAAGTATGAATGAACATAATTTCATGGAGAAGAATAAAAGGATCACACCTGTAAAGGTTTTGCGTTACTTTCCTTTGAAGCCTCGATTGCAAAGATTATTCATGTCATCGAAAACCGCTGAACACATGAACTGGCATTCTGTAGATAATAACAATGATGGGTTAATGAGACATCCACGAGATTCCAAATTGTGGAATACATTTGATTCATTACATCTTTATTTCTCAGCTGATTCTAGGAATGTTCGATTGGGATTGGATGTCGATGGATTCAACCCATTTGGGACTTTGAGTACCAATTATAGCATTTGGCCAGTTGTTTTGATCCCTTATAATCTGCCTCTGTGGATGTGTATGCAATAGACATCTTTTATCCGTTCGATGATTATTCCTAGAAAAAAAATTCCTGGAAATGATATTGATGTATACTTGCAGCCTTTGATTGAAGAATTACAGGAGTTATGGAGCAACGGTGTTGAGACATTTGATGCTTCTTCTAAAACATTGTTCAAAATGCATGCTGCTTTAATGTGGACCATTAGTGACTTCCCTGGGCTTGGTAATTTATCTGGTTGGAACACTTACACGGGTTTGGATTGTCCCGTTTGTAACTTTGATTTTGAGCCCAAACGGATAACTCAGAGTAGAAAATGGTTCTTCTTGTGTCATCGAAGATTTCTCGATGCATCTAATAGATTTCGGCTAAACAGATCAAAATTTAGTGGTTCCATTGATCGTAGACCACCTCCAAAGATGTTAAATGGTTTTGAAATATTGGAATAGCTTGAAAATGTTGAAACAGAATTTGGTAAGGTTCATCATTTGAATGATAGCGGAAAACAGGTCCGAAGTGTATCGTCAAGCGAAACCGGAACACAACAATGGAAGAAAAAAAGTATATTATTCAAACTTTCGTATTGGGAATTTAATTTTTTGCGGAATAATATTGATGTGATGCATATTGAGAAGAATGTATGTGAAAATTTGATTTTAACATTGCTTAATGAGCATGGAAAGTCGAAGGATCATCTCAATGCTCGCAAAGACTTACAAGCAATAAACATAAAACGTGATCTCTGGCCAGATGAGAATGGAAAGTATCCTCCGGCAATTTTTTCAATGAAAAATAGGGATAAAGATACATTATTTTGAATGTTAAAAATTTTTAAGGTATCTGATGGGTATTCAAGTAACATCTCAAGGTGTGTTGACTTGAAGAATCGTAAGTTACATGGATTGAAAATCCACGATTCACATATTTTGTTACAACAGTTACTACCATTGGCATTGCATGCATTATTACCTGAAAAAATTACTGCTATTGTACTCCAGTTATGCACATTTTTCTGAAAACTATGTGAGAAATATCTACATCCATTTCAGCTTGACAACCTCCCGGAGAGGATTGTATTGACCCTTTGTGCAATGGAGATGATATTTCCTCTGTCCTTTTTTACTGTAATGATGCATTTAACTGTGCATTTGGTTGAGGAAGCTAAATTAGGAGGCCCCGTTCATTATCGATGGATTTATCCAATTGAAAGGTACTTTATTTATATGTTTTCCAGTTAAGTAAAAAAAATTGGTACTTAATTAAATGCATAATTATGTTTATTTTATTTCACAGATATCTTGGGCATTTGAAATCATACGTGTGAAATAAAGCTAAACCAGAAGGCTCAATTGCTGAAGGCTATGTGGCTGAAGAGTGTCTTACCTTTTGTTATTGATACTTTGATGATATTGAGACAAGATTTAATCGAGTTGGACATGTTGACGACACATCGACTCAATCTCAAATACATCAGAAATTCGAAATATTTCCTACTATTGGCCGATCAGTTGGGAGGACCTCAAATGTGACACTGACTGAATTGGAATTATTACAGGCACATAGATATGTGCTGCTGAACAGTGAAATTGCAGATCCATTTATTGAAGATTTGAGGATACAAACAAAGAGACGAATGAGAGGCCGAAAATGAAATGAGAAAGATATAACGAAAGTTGTTAATAAAGAGCATGTAGAATGGTTTTCATGACGTGTAAGTTCATAAATATTGTAATAAATATGAATATTAGTTTGACACATAAATTTTGTAAATCTAATAAAGTATATTTCTTTTTTCAGATCATGAATACTAATACTCGAGCAGAGGTATCAGAAGATTTGAAGTTTCTTGCTAGAGGTCCTCTAAAAGAAGTTAGAAAGTTAGACGCTTATAATGAGAATGGATTTAGATTTCGTACATTCGATCGAGAAGTGGGTTTGAGAACACAGAATAGTGGTATATTTACATTTTCTGAAGTGGAATACTATGGAAAGCTGCATGATATTATTGAATTAAACTACCGCGGACATTTTTCGGTTGTTTTATTCAAATGCAAATGGGTCGATATTATCAGAGGCATTAAAAGAGATTCCTTGCAATTTACTTCTGTGAACATCTCTCGCTTGATGGATGTTGGTGATGGTGAACTGCATGATCCATATATCTTAGAATCGCAAGCAAAAATGGTATATTATGTGAATGATGTTGCCGATGAAGGGTGGAGTGTAGTTGCTCACGTAATACAAAAATATTTGTATGATATGGGTGATGAAGTGAAAAATTTGACCTCTAAAATTGATTTTAATCAGCAACAGGAAGCAAAATTATTTGTCCATCATGATATTGAAAATATTAGTCTAGCAGTGATGAATGAAGTGGATGAAGCAATGGAGTAGGAAACCGACATGATTGAAGGGGAAAATGATTGTATGTACAATTATATATTTATTCAGCAACCACTTGTTTCATTTCTGCAATCATTCATTATCATTGTTATATATATTTTGTCTGTTAGTACTCCATCTGTTATCTTTTTTAATTTTCTTTTTCTGCATAATTTTTTTGAAATATATATTCTGAACTTAATTTTATCTGATTAAATGACTGGAATGCCAATGAAGAAGCGTTACATTATTTCATCCAGTTATGCGATAGATGACTATCCATCTGGCTCCCTCCCCACGACATCTGATGCACCAGCTGCCGACACCCCTGCACCATCTCCCCCTGCACCATTTCTCACACCATCTGTGGATTCCCCAGTAGAGGCTGAGTCGTCGACTCCCCCTTCAGGAGCCTCAGCAGTGGGGTAGCGATGCGCCCCTTCCAGTTAATCCTGGACATATTGGAGTGTCACTATCATATGTACAAATTTTAATTAAATAAATTTATTAGATTTTGTTTATACTAATTGTTTTCTCATTGAAGATGAAAAAAATGAAACCGTGGAGAAAAAAATAAAAAGTTCAGATGTTTGGAATCTAAATGGGGAGAAGATTGTTGTGCCATTCGATTCTTACGGGGTCCCTACGGATGATGCCGTGGGGTTTCTTGGCCAGATTCTAGGCCAGCTAGCAGCGGAGCCCATTTCCCTTCCCATTTCATATGACGATTGGAGACATATGCCTCCAAGCTAGAAAAATGAAGTGTTTGATTCTAAAATAAAGGTAAATTTATTACATTATGGTTTAATTTAATGTCATGTTACTAATATGTTCAAAATGAATTTCTGTATACATATGTTCTTCCACTTTACCGTTGCTGATGTGATAGCACAGAAGTGGACATTGAAAAATCTAGGTAAGAAGTGGAAAGATTTTAAATGGAGATTGTGGTGTGATGTCAACGATGCTTCGTTGACCACGCTGCAAATGTATGAGAAGCTACCTAGTGGGGTACCAAAAGAGAAGTTCAAATTGTTTGTTGACAGGAATCAGGATCATAAGCGGATGGTATTGAAATAAATATATTATTATATTATCTTCATTTTACATTTATACATGTATATGAAAAGGACATGACATTCAATACATCAGTATTAAATTGCATTTTATTTATTTCAGGATCTATCAAGATAGAATGTGTCAAACCGAGCAAAGCAAGTCATCCCGCACACTACGGGCTCAAAAAGTTTTTCTAGAAATCGAAGTTCATTGGTAATCGTTGAATTAGTTTAAATATTTATAAGACAATATTATCTGTTTAATATATTGAATTGTTGATTTATCTTTGATTAATGCAGTCACAGTGTTTAGGCCATGAAGCATCCAGAAATGAACTGTGGTTGGATGTTCACAAAAAATGAGATGGATGTTTTGTTAATGAGTCTACTAAAGAAGTTGGGGTATGAAGTTCATTTTTTATCATAATAACTTTTTATCAAATTTTTATATGTTAATATATATTGATATTTTATTTATATGTCAAAATTAACGAACTATGGGATGCCAATCCTGCGCATTCCTACTCTGTCTCCCAGGATGACCCGGTTGCTAAAGTCCTTGGGATGAAGCATCCTGGGAGAGTGCGCGGGATGGGTTTGGGACCCGTGCCATCTGAGGTTTTTAGCAGGACACCGGGGATAGCTGCTGTATCTACTCCTGACTTTAGTCATCCCGGAGATGCTAAGAAAGAGATTGTTTCTTTACGAAACATAGTTCACCAGCAGGGGGATCAGATATCTACATTGCATAAAGAGTTGACTGAACTACATCAGCAGATGAGCAGATATGCCCCCAGTGGGAGTGCATCGATTGGTGGTATGCAGGTAAATCACAAAAAATCAGAATCATTTAGTTTTCTATCATTAATTTGTTTTAAGTTTTAATATAAATATGTAACTGTATTTAATTTTCAATATAACGTTCTTATAGGTGACAGCACAAAGTGGAAATGAAGGTGGAGAGGGTGACGATGCATTATCAGACCCTGAGTAGTTGTACTGTTGATGTGTTGAACAAAAATGAAAATAGTTGGTTTGTATATGTAACATTTGTGGCACATAGTTTCCACCACACATTTTCATGTCCTAAAATTTTCTTGATTTCTCACGTTTCTTTTTATGCACTTTATTGATTTCTGATGTTTGTTTTTATGTCTCCATTTCTCGAGTGTGGTATACATCATTCTATTTAGGTCTGTGTTTGAATTGGTAGTCGAGATTTTGGATGACTATGAGTTAAACCCATTGTTGATGTGTTGAACAAATTGGGTCATTTCATAGTGATCAAGGGGATAGTGTTGTGGACACTTTGGTGAGGCCCATTGTTGAAAATGCCTGATTTAAGCGTCAAAAGTATCTAAACATTCTCTAGATCTTCTAAAATGTCATGAGAATGTTCTAAATCAAGGGTGGTTCACTAAGATATAGGTGTGACTGAGGGGTGATAAATTATCATAAGTCCATGAATATAGGCAAGAATACTTTATAAATTAAAATATAATCTCGAAGATGGTTGTCAACTTGATGCACAATTGGTATGTCTTATAAAAACATTAATTTTAAGAAATGAACTTCTACCAAGTAATTCAATATAGGATGGTTACAATGGACCATTTCCAACCATAACTATTTTGATCACTGAACTGTTACTGCATGACTAGAACTACATTCCCAATACAATTTCCACTTAATCATGGTATGTTTGGTAATTACTACCTATAATTATATCCCTGAATTATTTATAATATGATTCTTAATTCCATTTTTTGATTCATTACAAGCTATCCGGTCATGAAACTTTAATTACTAGAATTCCATAACATTCTTCTTTACCATTCATGATTATTCTTTCTACAACCACTCTCCCAATGGTTACATTTTCCATGACCTGTGTGATTCTCCCCACCATAGGATTTTAATATTCATCATTTTAATAAAAATAGGAATCTAATTCCCATGAAAAAAACTCTGTCCACCACTAAACATGGTTTTTGGATGTGAGTCAACATGATTTTACCATGTTCCATCACAACAATCCATCCTTGGCATTCGTTGAAGCCTCATCTGGAACTAATATTCCATCCTTGAACAACCTGTGGTTCACTTCCTACCACATATATTTACATCATCCACTTAATAATAAATAGAAATGGTCTATTCATAATCACAGTTATTATGAAATCCTCATTCCATGTGCACACATTCAATCAACATCAATAACTACATCTTGAACTTTAACCCAAATCGATGATGTTATAAAACTCGATCCTCTTACATAGTCATCCATAGAACTAGGATAACTTAGCTTTTCTAATAAAAACTCTGGTCTACATCACTCACCACAACGTAGTTAATACCTAGGTAACCTCACTCAGGGAGTGATCAGTTAACACAACCTTTTTAGATCCCGCAACCCTAAACCAAGTAGTTATGTGATAATACCCCTCAAGGTGTTACCTATGATTTCAACCCTCAAACTCTCAAAGACTAGAAATTTTTTCACAAAACACCACACAAATCTCTCCACCAAACCTTAGTTAAATAGGAAATTTATATGATAATGACTACTAAATTGATGTTACATCAATGAAATGGGAACACCCATTTCATATAATTCCTAGGACCAATGATACTGTGCATTCTTGGTATTTTCTAGCCTACTCAAAAAATCAAACCCAAGGGCCACGTTATCCTATATAACCATTTAACATGGATGATGACTTCTTGAGTCATACACCTTTGAAATTAAACTCACACAACTAACTAAACTAAATAAAATTAGATTGGCATGTCAGTCCCACTAATCTCAAGCATTAAAGATGCTCATAACACCGAGAAGTTTTACTTATCTCATGATCGCCTACCAACATGGGGAATCATTCCACAACTAGAGTCCCACTCAATCCCAAAATATATAAAAAACACATTCTATGACCAAAAACTAAAAATATGCATCCAATGATGCTTAATATCTCTAAGGATGCTAGAAAAACTAGGTTAACCCCACACATAACACGAGGAATCAACTCTAATTCTAGGTTTGTTCCTAAAAGGTCACTATAATATCCCACCTAACCTATATTCCAACATAAAAAGATGTCAACTAAGACTCACTGGAAATATCCACATTCCTATAAAAGCTATATCCTAATGTAACTCTAAAACTATTCCCACAATAGGATTTTTTATAACAATATATTTATAATGTGTTATTTAAGTTATTTCATCAGTTCAAATTTATTATAAGTATTAAGGATGGTTTCTAGGCCACAATACCAAAAAAAATCATTATATAATTGGGTTTGTACTAATATAACTACTAATTCATCAATTATCAATTTTTATAAGTAGATTGGAATCGCTATGGATGATTTATCCTAAGAAAGTGAAGTTATAAGATATAGTGGAATCCATTTTGGGATGTTACAATGTTGTATCAATGGAGTTTTATCTTACTAGTATTTACTATTTAGGATATTGTATACATGAGTATGTGGAATGGGTTGGAACCTTTGATTTTTTTTCTGGTTTTATTTGTTTTTCTGGGCAGTGGTGCAGTAGAATCCAAGAATTATTTATTTTATTCTGGGCAGCTTTTAGTGCCGGTTTTAACCTCAGAGAAATGTATACTGGCGATGGATTAAACTACCGCAAATAAGAGCCTAGTGGCTGCCTCATTCCGCGGAGGTTTACCTGAATTTAGCAGCGGTTTTACTACCGCTGGAAATTGAGTGTTTTCGCGGCGGTTATAACCGCCATGAATAAAGAGATTCCCAGCGGCAGTATAACTGCCGCTAAATTCAGGTAAACCACCGCGGAATGAGGCACCTACAATTCTTTCCTGAAACTGCTGCTAAACGTTAAAAACTGCCGCTAAAAGATTGCTGACGCCCTATTAGGGGGTTGTTTCTGTAAACCGCCGCCAAACAGTGTCGCGACGGTTTAAACCGCCGCTAAACGCAAAAAACACCACCGCTAAACGGCGATTCTGTTGTAGTGACCCCAAAATAAATCGTAACAAACCCTAAGAACCCCTAATAAATTGTAACAAGTCCTAAAAATTCCAAATAAATCATAAAAAACTGAAACAAACTATAACAAACACCTAATAAACCGAAAAAATCATTAACAAAGCATAATAAACCCTAATAAATCGTAACAAACCCAAATACACGTCACTATACCCTAAAAAATAAAATAAACCCTAATAAACCCTAATAAATCCTAAATAACCCTATAAAGGTTGATAAACCCTAGAAAAAGCTATTAATGCCTACAAAAACAAAATAAACCCTCATATACAACAAAAAATCCTAATAAACTGTAACAAATCCTAAAGAACACTAATAAACCCTAAAGATCCCTAATAAACCCTAAATAACCATATTAAACTCTAAAGAACACTAAAAACTCTAATGAACCCAAAAAAATGCTAAAACACATTATATAAACCCTAAAAACCACTCCAATACCCAAACAAACCCTAAAACACACTAAAAACCCTAAAAACCCCTATCAATCCCCAAAAATACATATAAACCCATAAACCCCCCAAAAACCATTAATAATCCATCAGATACCATAAAAGACCATAAACACCCGTTAACAACCCTTAAAAACCCTAAAAAACACTACAAACCATAAACAACCATTAAAACCCAAAAAAGGCTTCAAATAGATACATAAACCCTAGAAACGTTACATAAACTCTACAAAATGAAACAAAAACCCTAAAAACGTAACATAAACCAAAAAACACTAGATAAACCCAAAAACGCTACATAAACCCTAAAATCACTACATAAGACCTAGAACTATGACATAAACCATAAAAAGACAACATAATCCCTAAAAACGGATTATAAACATTAAAATACGCTACATAAAACCTAAAAACACAATATAAACCCGAAAAACACTCCATGAACCCTAAAAACGTTCCATAAACCCTAAAAAAATGCAACATAAACGCTACATCACCCCTAAAAATGCTACATAAACCCAGAAAACGCAACATAAAACCTAAAAAATGCTACAAAAAACCTAAACCCAAAACGCGCTACATAAACCATAAAAACGTTACATAAACCCTAAAATGACACATAAAATCTAAAACCGCTAACTAAACCCAAAAAACGCTACATAAACACTAAAAACGCTACATAAACTCTAACAATGCTACACAAACCCTAAAAAATACTACATAAACCCTAAAGACGCTTTAAAACCCTAAAAAATATTAAACCCTAATATACCATAATATAAAAAATTTAAATCCAAATAAACCCCTAATAAACTCTAATAATCCCTAAAAACACCTTATAATCCCTAAAATCTTAAGAAACTCTACTCAACCCTAATAAAACCCCAAAAATACCTAATAAACTCTAATAAATGAAAATAAAACCTAATAAACCCTAAAAACACATTAAGAAAAACTAAACAACCCTAACCAACCCTAATAGACACTAATAAACAACAATAAACCCTAATAGACCCCAAAAAACCCCTAAAAATACCTAATGAACCATAAATAAAGCCAAATAAACCCTACTCAACCCTAAAAAACCTTAACACACCATAATAAACCCTAATAAAACCCTACAAAACCCTAATAAAGAAAAAAATGCTAGTATACCTTAAAAAATCCCTAGAAACCCTAATAAACTCTAATATAACCTTATAAACCATAAAAACACTCACAAATAATAAAAAAATGATCAAAAACAATAAAAACGTGCTCTAATACCTAAAAAGACCTAAAAACACCAATATAACCAAATAAAGACAAAAAACACTAATATACCTTAAAATCCCTAGAAACCCTAATAAACCATAATAAACACTAATATAACCAAAGAAAAACTAAAATGCTCACAAAAAAAAACAAAATTCTCACAAAAAATAAAAGCACGTCATATTATCTAAAAAGACCTAAAAACACTAATATAACCTAATAAAATAAAAAAACTAATAAACCCCAAACAAACCCTAATAAACCCTAATAAACCCTAATAAAAATGAATAAACCCTAATAAAACCCTAAAAATATCTTCTCAACCCTAATTAACCTTGACACACCATAACAAAACCTAATAAAACCCAACTAAACCCCAATAAATAGAAAAATAAAAACAAACCCTTAAAAAGCCCTTGAAACCCTAATAAACCATAATAAATTCAAATAAAAGATAATAAACCATTAAAAATGCTCACAAACACTAAAAACACAACAATAAAACCTAAATAGTCATAATAACCCCTCGTATATATTAACAAAAACTAAAAAACACTCATATACCTTAATAAAAACACTAACAAACCCTAATAAAACCTAAAAATCCCCAACAAACCCTAATAAACCGTACTCAAACCTAATAAACCCTAATAAAACCTTAAAGATACCAACTCAACCCTAATAAAACCCTAAAAATACCTACTCAACCTTAATAGACCTTAACACACCATAATAAACCATAATAAAACCCTCTAAACCCTAAAATATGCAAATATACCATTAAAAGCCCTAAAACCCCTAATAAATGCTAATAAAACCTAACAATGCTTAAAAGCTCTAATAAAACCAAATGAACACTACTAAACCCTAAAAAACCCTATTATACCCTCTTTAAAATTAATAAACCATAATTAACAATAATAAACGCTAATAAATCCTAAACATACCCAAATATACAATAATATACCATTATATACCATAGTATACCAAAATATACAATAATAAACCCAACTCAATCCTAAAAAAACCTTAAAAATACCTAATAAACCTTAATAAACCTTGACACACAATAATAAACCCTAATAAAATCCTAATAACCCTCACCAAACCCTATAAAATGCTAATATACCATTAAAAAACCCTAAAACCCTAACAGACCATAATAAATTTTAATAACACCTAAAAATCCTAAAAAATTATAGTAAAACCTAAAAATACCTCTAATAATAATAATAATAGTTCTAATGCATGTGAATGTGCATCTTCATGTGCATGGTTTAAATAATAAATCATAACATATGTGCATGTGCATATGCATGCACATTTGCATGTGAATGATAATAAATAATAAATTATAAATAATAACGCATGTGAATTTCTTGTGTATGTGCATGTGCATGTAAATGATAATAAATAATAAATAATAACGTACATCCAAGTGCATGTGCATATTCATGTGCATGTTCATGGCAATAAACAATAAATAATAACAAAGTCCACATGAATGTGCATTTTCATGTGAATGATAATAAATAATAAATAATAACACATGTGATAATAGAATAACGCAAGTGCATTGTATGTGCACGTGTATGAGAATAAATAATAATAACACGTGTGATAATAGAATAATGCAAGTGCATTGCATTTTCATGTGCATGGTAAAAAATAATATATAATAACGCACGTTTATGTGCATTTACATGTAATGATAATGATAATGATAATGAAGCATGCACTTTCCTGGTAATAAATAATAAATAAAAATGTATGTGCATGTGCATTTGTATTTGATGATACAAACATCAACTGCAACAACAACAACAACAATAATAATAGAATAATGCAAGTGTTTTGCATGTGCACCTGCATAGTAGTAAATTATAGTAATAGAGAATGCACATGCATGTGCATGTGCAATTACATTTGATAATAATATTAATAATAGTAATTGTAATAATAATAATAATAATGCATGCACGTGCATGGTAATAAATAATAAATAAAAATGCACATGCATGTGGATCTGCATGTGATAATGATAATAATAATGATAATGATAATGATAATGATAATAATTTTAATAATAAAAACTATGATAATAATAATAATAATAATAATAATAAAAGAATAATACAAGTGCACTGTATATGCACATGCACGGTAATAAATAATAAATAATAACGCACGTGCATCTACATTTTCATGTGATGATAATAATAATAACAGCAGTATTAGTAGTAGTGATAATAGTAGTAGTACCAATGCATGTTATAATAGAATATTTCAAGTGCATTACATGTGCACGTTCAAGGTAATAAATAATAAGGCACATGCATTTCATTTGCATGTGATGATGATGATGATGATGATGATATTATTATTATTATTAATATTAATATTAATAATAACAACGCATGTGATAATGGAATAACGCACGTGCATTGAATGTGCATGTTTATGAATTTGCATGTGCATTTGCATGTGATGATGATAATAATAATAATAATAATAATAATAAACACCACAAAAACATATACACCTACATGGAAATAAATAATAAATAATAAATAATAACACATGTGCATCTGCATTTGCATGTGGCGATAATAATAATAATAATAATAATAGTAATGAAAATAATGATAATTATAACAATGATAATGATAATAATTATAATGATAATAATGATAATAATAACATGTGTGATAATAGAATAACACACATCCTAACAAACCCTAACAAAACCTAACAAACCCTAACAACCCCTAAGAACCACTAATAAACCCAAATAACACCTAAAACCCTCTATCAAACCCTAAAACCCTAATAAACCCTAAAAAATCATAATAACCTATAATAACCCCTAAAAAACCTTATTAGACTCTAATAAATTCTAAAATATCCCTAAAACACCTAATATACAATAAAAACACTATTGAACCATAATAAATCCTAATAATCACTAAAAACCTTAACAAACCTGACAAAACACTACAAAACCCGTCAAATAATAGCCTACAAAACCTACAACCAGATAATAAACCCAAAAAACCCTTATAACCCCATAATAAATCGTAACAAAACGTAACAACCCCAAATAAATTGTAACAAATCCTAACAACACCAAATAAATCGTAAAAAACTGAAATACACCATAACAAACCCCTAATAAACCGCAATTAACCCTAACAAATAATAATAAACCCTAATAAATCGTAATAAACCCAAATACATGTTAATAAACCTAATAAATAAAATAAACCCCAAGAAACCCTAATAAATCCTAAATAACCCTAAAAAAGGTTGATAAGCCCTAGAAAAATCTATTAATGCCTACATAATCCCAATAAAACCCTAATATACAATAAAAAACGCGAATAAACTGTAACAAATCCTAAAGAACACTAATAAACCTTAAAGAACCCTAATAACCCCTAAAAACCATAATAAACTCTAAAGAACACTAAAACCCCCTAAAGAACCCAAAAATGCTAAAACCCATTACATAAACCCTAAAAACCTCTACAATACCCAAACAAACCCTAAAACACAATGAAAAACCCTAAGAACCCCTATCAATCCTGAAAAAACAAATAAACCCTTAAAAACCCCAAAAAAACCATTAAAACCCTATCAAATACAATAAAAACCATAAACAACCGTCAACAACCCTTAAAAACCCTAAAAACCACTACAAACTGTAAACAACCATTAAAACTCTAAAAAAGGAAACAAATACATACATAAACACAATGAACGTTACATAAACACTAAAAATGAAACATAAACCCTAAAAACGCAACATAAACCCAAAAACCCAACATAAATCCAAAAAATGCTACATAAACCCAAAAAACACAACATAAACCCTAGAACTGTATCATAAACCCTAAACAACGCTACATAAACATTAAAAACGCTACATGAAACCTAGAGACACAACATAAACCCTAAAAACACTACATGAACCTTAAAAACGTTACACAAACCCTAAAAAATGAAACATAAATGTACATCAACCCTAAAAACGCTACATAAAACCAGAAAACGCAACATAAACCCTAAAAAATGCTACAAAAAACCTAAACCCTAAACATGATACATAAACCCTAAAAACATTACATATACCCTAAAAAAGCTATATAAAACCTAAAATAGATAACTAAACCCTAAAAGTGCTACATAAACACTAAAAATGCTACATAAACTCAAACAACGCTACACCAACAGTGTAAAATGCTACAATAACCCTAAAGACGCTTCAAACCCCTCAAAAATATTAAACCCTAATATACTATAATATATAAAATTAAACCCTAATAAACTCCAATAATCCCTAAAAACGCCTTATAATCACTAAAAACCCTAAGAGACTTAACTCATCCCTAATAAAACCCCAAAAATACCTAATAAACCCAAATAAATGATAATAAAACCTAATAAACCCTAAAAACACGTTAAGAAAACCTAAACAACCCTAACCAACCCTAATAGACACTAATAAACACTAATAAACATTAATAAACCCCAAACAAACCCTAAAAATCCCTAATAAACCATAAATAAATCCCAATAAACCCTACTTAACCATAAAAAACCTTAACACACCATAATGACCCCTATTAAAACACTACAAAACCCTAATAATGAAAACAAACACTAGTATACCTTAAAAAATACCTAGAAATCCTGATAAACTCGAATATAACATAATAAACCCTAAAAATGCTCACAAACAATAAAAAATGATCACAAACAATAAAAACCCACTATATTACCTAAAGGGCTTTTGGGTGTGGGTCGTTTGACCCCTCCCATCCCTTTTCTGTTGTGTCTCATTTTCTCTTTATAATAAATTGGGGGGGGGGGCAGGAATAGCCAGAACCTCACATCTTAGTTTCCCTATAAACCATAATAAACTATAATAAACTTTAATATAACCTAACAAACCCAAAAAATACCCACAAACAAAAAAATGCTCACAAACAATACAAAACACTATATAATCTAAAATGACTTAACAAATTATTATATAACCTAATAAAACAAAAAAACTAATAAACCCCTAACAAACCCTAATAAAACCTAAAAATCCCTAATAAACCATAATAAAAACTAATAAACCCTAACAAAACCATAATAAAACCCTAAAAATTCCTTCTCAGCCCTAATAAACCTTGACACATAATAATAAAACCTAATAAAACCCAACTAATCCCCAATAAACAAAAAAATGTGATCAAACCATTAAAAATCCCTAGAAACCCTAATAAACCATAATAAATTCTAATAAAACCTAATAAACCATAAAAAATGCTCACAAACACTAAAAACAAGCTAAAAAAACCTCAAAAGTCCTAACAACCCCTCATGTATATTAACAAAAACTGAAACACACTCATAAACCCTAATAAAAACACTAACAAATCCTAGTAAACCCTAAAAATCCCTAAATAACCCTAATAAACACTACTTAACCCTAATAAACCCTAATAAAACCCTAAATGTTCCTACTCAACCCTAATAAAACTATAAAAATACCTACTCAACCCTAATAAAGCTTAGCACACTATAATAAACCATAATAAACACCACTAAACCCTAAAAAATGAAAATATACCATTATAAATCCCTAAAACCCCAAATATCTGCTAATAAAACCTAACAAAGCTTAAAAGCACCAATATACCCTAATAAACACTAGAAACCATAAAAAACTAATATACCATCTTAAAAATTAATAAACCATAATGAATGATAATAAACCCCAATAAATCCTAAACATACCCAAATACACCATAATATACCATAATATACCCTAATAAATCCAACTCAGTCCTAATAAAACCCAAAAAATACTTAATAAACCTTAATAAACCCTAACACGCCATAATAAACCATAATAAAATCCTAATAACTCCCACTGACCCCTAAAAATGCGAATATGCCATTAAAAACCCTAAAATATTAACAAACCATAATAAATGTTAATAACACCTAAAAATTCTAAAAAATTCTAGTAAACCCTAAAAATATCTCTAATAATAATAATCGTTATAACGCACGTGCATGTGCATATGCATGTGAATGGTATAAATAATAAATCATAATGCACGTGCATGTGCATATGCCTGCGCATTTTCATGTGAATGATAATAAATTATAAATTATAAATAATAATGCACGTGAATTACATGTGTATGTGCTTGTGCATGTGAATGATAATAAATAATAAATAATAAATAATAACGCACATCCAAGTGCATGTGCATGTGCATGTGCATGTGTATGTGCATGTGCATGGTAATAAACAACAAATAATAACCAAGTCCACATGAATTTTAATTTTCATGTGAATGATAATAAATAATAAATAATAACACATGTGATAATAGAACAATGCACGTGCATTGCGTGTGCACGTGCATGAGAATAAATAATAATAACTCATGTGATAATAGAATAAGGCAAGTGCATTGCATTTTCATGTGCATGATAATAAATAATATATAATAACGCACGTGCATGTGCATTTACATGTAATGATAATGATAATTACGCATGCACGTGCTTGGTAATAAATAATAAATAACAAGGCACATGCATGTGCATTTGTATTTGATGATACAAATAATAATAATAATAATAATAATAATAATAGAATAACGCAAGTGGATTTCATGTGCACGTTCATAGTAGTAAATAATAAATAAATAATAATAAATAAGAACGCACATGCATGTGAATGTGCATTTATATTTGATTATAATATTAATTATACTAATTTTAATAATAATAATAATAATAATGCATGGACCTGCATGGAAATAAATAATAAATAACAACGCACAAGCATGTGAATTTTCATGTGATAATGATAATAATAATCATAATGATAATAATAATAATAATAATAAAATAATAATACAAGTGCATTGCATATGCACGTGCATGGTAATGAATATTAAATAATAACGCACGTGCATCTATATTTTCATGTGATGATATTAATAATAACAGCAGTAATAAAAATAGTAGTAGTGGTGGTGATAATAGTAGAAGTACCAATGCATGTGATAATAGAATATTAGATGTGCATTACATGTTCACGTGCATGGTAATAAACAATAACGCTCGTGCATTTCATTTTCATGTGATGATGCTGATAATAATAATAATATTATTAATATTAATAACAACACATGTGATAATAGAATAATGCACATGAATTGAATGTGCGTGTCTGTGCATTCACATGTTCATTTGCATGTGATGATAATAACAATAACGACAACAACATCAACAACAACAAGAAGAACCACAATAATAATAATAACAATAATAATAACAACACATGTGATAATAAAATAACATGTGTGCATTGCATGTGCACGTGCTTGGTAATAAAATTATAATAATAACACACATGCATGTTCATGTTCATGTGGATGAGATGATGTTAATAATAATAATAATAACAGTAATAATGAGTTATAGTTGATTGAAAAAACATCAAACAGGACAAAAATTCTAGAAATGGGGTCTCGAAAAACGTAACAAATCACAGAGTCATTGAAAAAGGCATAAATTCTTCTTCTGGTGTCCGTTTACACTTTGTGAATAGTTAAACTGATTCTCATGGAATGAACTATGATAAAAACAGGTGTCAGATTTCGAATAGACACACAGATTAGTAGTTATGACCATTTTAAGAAAATTTTGACAGGGATCCGTACACAGAAATAGAGTTTTGGAGGCCTTATGATGCGTTTTTGGGATTTTTGGGTCTCAGACATGACTTGAACAATGTTCAAGTCATCCTTTTGCGTAGATCTCTTCGCTACTTTCCATTTGATATGTGGTAGAGCTCAAACGGACAACCAGAGCGAAAGTTATGGCAGTTTGAAGTTGGACTTGAGTGGTATAACTAATATATATTATATTTCATTGATCTTCTTATATTTTCTACTAAACTTGTTCCTCACTCATCTCACGAGCTTCAATTTTAATGGTCACATCACTCAAACGGATACCCAAAGGAGATGTTATGCCTATTTTAGTGAGTTCTGGGTTTCATATGTTTTTAAGCGCTAGGAGAGTTGCTCAATTTAAAATGACAATAACTTCTGCTATGTGTGTTCATTTTGGCTCAACCACATATCAAATCTATGATTGTGAAAAGATACACACTCTGGTAACCACTGGAACCCTTTTTGACATTCTTCATCCCCCCAAAAGAACCAAAATCCATCTGTATGGTCAAAAGATTGGCATCTGGTGTCCATTTTGCAATAACTTCTTCTACAAGTGTCCGTTTTTCTTCTACCACATTTCAAATCGAAGCTTGAGACTAGACCCACACTCCTATAACCACTAAATCACCTTCTCACATCCTTGAAGGCCCAAAAAGGTACTTAAACCCTCCAAAAGACCATAACTTCTACTCCAGGAGTCCGTTTTGCCTCTTCCATATATCAAATCGAATATTTTGACTAGATCTACACATTTGTGACAAATAGGAACACCATATAATGTTCTTAAAGTCCAAAAAATTTCTTTATTTCCTCCAAATGACCATAACATTTGCTCTTGGTGTCTGTTTCACCTCTACGACATATCATATTGAAGATTTCAACTAGCTCTATACATCTGTGACAACCATGAACAAATAAATAACCCTAGAAAACCATGAATAACCCCATAAACACAAAAACCATTAAAAACCATGAAAAACCCTTAAAACCCCTAACAAACCCTAAAAAACACTAACAAACCCTAACAAACCCTAACAAACCCTATCACACCCCAAAAACCCTAAATAATCATAAAAAAATCTAAAAAACCCTAAAAAACCCTAAAAAACCCTAACAAGCCCTAAAAACCCCAAAGAGCACTAAGAAACCCCAATAAACCCAAAAAAACCCAAATAAACCATAAAAAACCCTATGAAACCATAAGAAACCCTAACAAAACCCTAAAACCCTAACAAAACCCTAAGAAATCCTAAGAAGCACTAACACACCCTTAAACACAATAACACACCCTTAGAAACCCTAAAACACCCATAGAAACCCTAGAACACCCTTTGAAACCCCAATACCCATAAAAATCCTAACACAACCTTCACTACTACAAAAACGGGATTTATCAGCGCTCAAAACGGGCTTTAACAGAGCTAAAAAACATTGATAAATGTGTTTTTTATGATCGATTTTTTAACACTGATAAATGGAGACTTTATTTGTGCTAAAAAAGCGCTGATAAATGCCATGTTTGCTGTAACATAAAATTCTACAGCATCACACCCAATTCTGCAACATCACACCCAAACTAGACCTGCAAAAAATTCATCATCTCAACAAGTATACCCATACAAAATTAACACATAATTCATAATTAAATTACACCATGAATACCCATACAATAAGTATACCCACACACCATTAACACATAATTAATAAGTTAATTAAAAACATAAAGATTTCAAATCAGAATTCATGGGGTTGGAGGGTTGTTCAAGGGTTTGGGGTGGCTATCCAAGGGGGGGGGGTATGGGGTGTCTGGGGGGATGAGGGTGTTTAGGTGGATAGGGGTGTCAATGGGGGTGGGGGCAGTCCAGGAGGTTGGGGGTTGTCCAAGGGGGTGGGGTGGTGTCCAGGGGGGTGGTGGGGGCTGTCCATGGGGGTGGGTGTGTCCAGGGGGTGGGGGAGGTGTCCATGTGGTGGGGTGGTGTCTAGGAGGGGTGGGTGCGTCTAGGGGGTGGGGGCTGTCCAGGGGGTTGGGGGGCCCTCTAGGGGGTGGGGGAGGGGGGTGTCCAGGGGGGTTGTCCATTGGGGTGTCTAGGGGGTGGGATGGTGTCCAGAGTGTTGGGGAGGGGGGGTTTTCAGGGGGTGGGGTGTCCAGGGGTGGAATGGTGTCCAGGGGTGGGGGTGGTCTAGGGGGTTGGTGGGGCTATCCAAGGGGGTTGGGTGGTGTCCAGGGGGTGGGGTGGATCTCCATGGCGGTGAGTGTTTCCAGGGGTGGGGGAGGTGTCCAGGTGGTGGGGTGGTGTCTAGGAGGGGTGGGGGGAATCTAGGGTGGGGGGGTGTCCAAGGGGTGGGGGTCATCTAGGTGGTTTGGGGGTGTCCATGGGGGTGGGGTGGGGGTAGTCCGGGGTGGTGGGGGTGTCCAGGTGGTGGGGTGGTGTCTAGGAGGGGTGGGGGTGTCGTCTAGGGGGGTTTGGGGGTGTCCAGGGGGGGTTTGGGGGTGTCCAGGGGGGTTTACTCGTACACGTCACCAAAACACCCATGGATTGTTCTCCTAAATGATAAACATAATCTTAATGCATTTGGTCGGATTTCTGTAGGTTAGTTGTTGTTTTCACTTAACATTTGTCCATTTTAAACAAAAAAGACACACTTTGAGTGTTATCGGCCACACTGTGCCTCATATTGAGGCGTGGTTGACTCGTAATTTTCAAAAATGTCCCATGGATCATTCTCCTAAAGTATCAACACAATCCGAATGTGTTTGGTCTGATTTCGGTACGTTAGTTGTTGTTTTCACTTAAAATTATGTCTATTTTAAATAATAGAGAGACACTTTGATTGATACCAGTCATATTGTACCTCGGATTGAGGTGAATTTGACTTGTACATTTCACTAATTCACCAATGGATCATTCTTCCAAAGTATCAACACAATCTGAATGCGTTTGGTTGAATTTCCGTAGGTCAGTTCTTGTTTTCGCTTAAAATTTTTTCCATTTTAAACAAAAGAGAGACATTTTGAGTGATACCGGCCACTCCGTGCCTCGGATTAAGGCGTGGTTGACTCATACATGTCACAAGTGACCCATGGATCGTTATCCTAAAGGATCAACACAATCCCAATGCTTTTGGTTGGATTTCCGTATGTCAGTTGTGGTTTTCACTTAAAATTATGTCTATTTTAAACAAAAGAGAGACACTTTGAGTGATACTGGTCACACCATGCCTCGGATTGAGGCATATTTGACTCATACACGTCACTAACACACCCATGAATTGTTCTCTTAAATGATGAACACAATAATAATGATTTTGGTTGGATTTCCATAGGAAAGTTGTTTTTTTCACTTAAAACATTGTCCATTTTAAACAAAAGACAGACAATTTTAGTGATACCGGCCACAAAATGCCTCAGATTGAGGCTTGGTTGACTCGTACATGTCAGAAATGACCCATGGATCGTTCTACTAAAGGATCAACACAATCCGAATGCGTTTGGTCAGATTTCTGTACGTCAATTGTTGTTTTCACTTAAAATTCTGTCCATTTTAAACAAATGAGAGACACTTTGAGTGATACCGGCCACACCATGCCTCATATTGAGGTAGGGTTGACACATACACGTCAAAAATTCACCCATTGATCATTATAAAAAAGGATCATCACAATCCGAATCCGTTTGGTCAGATTTCTATTGGTTAGTTATTGTTTTGACTTAAAATTCTATCCATTATAAACAAAAGAGAGACACTTTCAGTGATTCTGGTCACAGCGTGCCTCAGATTGAGGTGGGGTTAACTCACACACATCCCCAAATCACCCATGGATCATTCTCCTAAATGATCAACACAATACGAATGTGTTTGGTCATATTTCTGTAGGTCACTTGTTGTTTTCACTTAAAATTATGTCCATTTTAAACAAAAGAGACACTTTGAGTGATACCATCCACACCGTGCCTCAGATTGAGGCGTGTTGGACTATTACACATCAAAAATGACAAATGTATCATTCTCCTAAAGTATAAACTCAATAAAAATTCGTTTGGTCAGATTTTTGTATGCCAGTTGTTGTTTTCACTTAAAATTATGTCCATTTTAAACGAAAGAGACATTTTGAGTGATACCAGCCACACCGTGCCTCTTATTGAGGCAGGGTTGACTCTTACGCATCCCCAACACACCCATGTATCATTATCCTAAAGGATCAACACAATAATATTGTGTTTTTTCTAATTTTCGTAGGTTAGTTTTTGTTTTCACTTAAAATTCAGTCCATTTTAAGCAAAACAGAGACACTTTGAGTGATACCGGTCACACCGTGCCTTGAATTGAGGCATGGATGACTCGTACACGTCACCAACACACCCATGGACATTTCTCCTAATGTATAAACACTATATTAATGTGTTTGGTCAGATTTCCGTAGGTCTGTTGTTGTTTTCACTTAATAGTTTTTTCATTTTAAACAAAAGAGAGACACTTTGAGTGATACCAGCCACACTGTGCCTCGGATTGAGGCATGGTTGACTCATACACATCACAAGATACCAATGTATCATTATCCTAAATGATAAACACAATTAGAATACTTTTGGTCATATTTTCATACGTCAGTTGTTGTTTTCACATTAAATTCTGCCCATTTTAATCAAAAGAGAGACACTTTGAGTGATACCGATCACACTGTGCCTTGTATTAAAGTAGTGATGACTCGTACACATCACCAAAGCACCCATGGATTTTTTTTCTGAATTTATCAACACAATAAAAATGTGTTTGTTCAGATTTCTATAGGTCAGTTGTTGTTTTCACTTAAAATTTTGTCCATTTTAATCAAAAGAGAGACACTTTGAGTGATACCGGCCATATCGTGGCTCGTATTGAGACATGGTTGACCCATAAAAGAAAAACATGACTCATGGATCGTTCTCATAAAATATCAATACAATCCAAATTCATTTGTTTGGATTTCTGTACGTCAATTGTTGGTTCCACTAAAAATTATGACCATTTTAATCAAAAGAGAGACACATTGAGTTATACCAACCACACCGTTCCTAGGATTGGGGTGGGTTTGAATCATACACATTACCAACGCATCCATGGATCATTATCCTAAAGTATTAACACAATATGAATGCATTTTGAAGGATTTCTGTAGGATATTTGTTGTTTTCACTTAAAATTCTGTCCATTTTAAACAAAAGAGAGACACTTTGAGTGATACCGATCACACCGTGCCTCAAATTGAGGTGGGGTTGACTCATACACATCACCAAGGAACCCATGGATATTTATCCTAATGTATCAACACAATACTAATGCGTTTGGTCAGATTTCCATAGGTCAGTTGTTGTTTTCACTTAAAATTCTATCCATTTTAAACAAAAGAGAGACACTTTGAGTGATACTGGTCACACCATGGCTCAATTTGAGGTTGGATTGACTCATACACATCAACAATGCACCCATGAATCATTCTCCTAAAGGATCAACACAATCCTAATGCGTTTGTTCAGATTTCCATAGACCAGTTGTTGTTTTCACTTAAAATTTTTGTCCATTTTAAACAAAGAGAGACACTTTGAGTGATACCAGACACACCGTCCCACAGAATGAGGCATGGTTGATTTGTACACATAAAAAATGACCAATGGATTTTTCTCCTAAAGGATCAACACAATTAGAATGCGTTTGGTTGGATTTTCGTACGTCATTTGTTGTTTTCACTTAAAATTATGTTCGTTTTAAACATAAAAGAGAGTCACTTTGAGGGATATCGGCCACACCGTGCCTCGGATTGAGGCAGGATTAACTCTAACACCTCGAAAACGACCCATGGATCGTTCTAATAAAGGATAAACACAATATGAATGCATTTGGTTGGATTTCCATACGTCAATTGTTGTTTTCACTTGAAATTTTGTCCATTTTAAACAAAAGAGAGACTCTTTGAGTGATACCGGCCCCACTGTGCCTTTTATTGGGGAGGGATTGACTCATACATGTCACCAACGAACCCATGGATCAATCTACTAATGTATCAACACAATAAAAATTCATTTGGTTGGATTTCCGTAGGTTAGTTGTTGTTTTCACTTAAAATTTAGTCCATTTAAAACAAAAGAGAGACACTTTGAGTGATACCAGTCACACCGTGCCTCGGTTTGAGGTAGGGTTTACTATTACACATAACTAAATCACCCATTGATCATTATACTAAATGATCAGTCCAATATAAGTGCGTTTGGTTGGATTTCTGTAGGCCAGTTTTCGTTTTCACTTAAAATTCTGTCCATTTTAAACAAAAGAGAGACACTTTGAGTGATACCAGCCATGCAGTGCCACAGATTGAGGCGTGGTCAACTAATACACCTAAAAAATGACCCATATATGGTTATACTAAAGGATAAACACAATCCAAATGCATTTGGTCAGATTTCCATATGACAGTTGTTGTTTTCACTTAAAATTCTGTCCATTTTTAACAAAAGAGAGACACTTTGAGTGATTCCGGCCAAACCATGCCTCATATTGAGGCGGGGTTGACTTGTACATGTCACCAACACACCCGTGGATCATTATCCTAGAGTATCAACACAATCCGAATGCGTTTGGTCAGATTTCCATACGTCAGTTGTTTTTTTCTCAAAAAATTATGTCCATTTTAAACAACATAGAGACTCTTTGAGTGATACCGGCCACAACGTGCCTCATATTATGGCGGGTTTGACTCGTACACATCACCAATGCACCCATTGATCATTCTAATAAACGATCGATGTAATTTGAATGTTTTTGGTTGGATATGAAGGTATTTTGGATATCTTACTGGTTTTTCTTATCCAAAGCCTAAAGATATGTGGCTCATCATTCTTGCATCTTTCTGGTGAATTTCATCTGTTAAAATGGGAAATTGACTCATTGGAGAAAATATGATTTATTAAATAACAATTAAAATTTTCCTTTGAGCATTTACATACAACAAAGTTTCATATTTTGATCCTATTAACCCTTCCCAAAAATTACCGCCAAGTGTATACATCCCCAGGTCAGATCTTCATGCTATTTGTGTACAATATTCCATCTGGTATGTGACCCACTAATTTCTGAAAAAATTTATATCGTCTTGAAAGTATGAAGATTTTTGACATTCATAGTAGTACTGAAAGATATATAAATAAATAATTAATAAATAATTTAAATGAAATAGTATTTGTTTTTGAAGATACCTCTTTAGGGATGCTAGTTTGTTCATGAAAAATGATCTCTTTCATAAATTTAAAACAAAATAACTGTAATCATTATCATTTTTTCGTTTTGGAAACTGAAAAATACGATCATTAGGATAATATGTAACTTATGTTGATATGTGTTTGGATAGTGAAATTTAATTATATATACCCTGATATTTTTCCAGACGTAGTACTTTCTCACCTCCTTTTGCTTAGCCACTGTCCTCATTCCTTTTTAAGATGATAATGATACACCGCCATATAATAAAAAAATCCTTATTAAAAGAGAATATAAATTATAATCCTTCATGTCTAGACCTAAAATTTAGGATGTGGTATCTTACAAACTCACAAAATCCATCATGTGTGGTCGGTTTGTTGGATGTCCTTGCATTGAATCCAGAAAATAAATCTCTGGAGTATCCAAGTTCACCGCAATTAGCAGAAAATGTTGCCTAAAAACACAAAAAGGAATAAGTTATAAATGAAGTGAAAATATATTTGATATACTTTAATCGTATAGGTTTACCCCTGCATGGTTGGTTTTAGGAAGAGGAAATCATCTGAAATATTTATTTCAAATGTTTTCAGCAAGTCGTTCACTATTTCATTCTTTTTTGATGGCTCTAATTTTGTTAGATGTGTAGATGTGGTATGAGGACAAACAAGTCTGAATTTTGTCTCATGGGGAAATTCCTTAAACTATTTTTCATATATACATCTGTCAATAATATAAAATTAATTTAGTCATAATTTTCACATTATCTCAGCTTTTAGAAAATAAATTCATGAAAACATACATCATATATAAATTTACAACTGTGACGCCTAGCCAACCATTTTCAAATATCTCATTTACATTTTCAGAAGCAACAAAATCTTGACTTTCCTCTCCATATATATTCTTTTCAAAAACCACTATATGACTTCTATAACCTCTTATCTTTGTATCCACATGAGTCTTCAATGCTAGTAAATGTGGATAGTGAACAGGCGGTGTTATTATCATTTCAGTAGCTCTTTGGGATAGGTTGGTCGATCCTTTAAATTCTTTTGAGCCAACGTTTCTTGTCACCCCTTCCCTTTCTCTGTCTTATAATAACATTTATTGGTTCAGTCCCTTTTTTCATTAATTTTTAATGGTTTAGCATGAGAAAAGGAAATAAATACCTCTTTTTCCCCATGTACTCTTACAAGTTTTGATGGTCATGAAATGAATGTACTAATAACCTTTTCGACCGTATGAATATCACCGTCATCAAGTGGAATAGGTATCTCTTCATTAGGATCATGGGCTTCAGTAATCTTCACTTTCAGATGATATTTCAGACGTGTTATATTATACTGCTTGTCCTCTGGGATGTTGAACATTGTAGACCTCTCTACAAGGTGATAGGTGGGTGTTGAAAGATATAAATCACAGTCATTATCACCCTGTAGATGATCAGTACAGGAAAAGTATCAGTGTTTTTCTGATTCACATTTCATGGGAACAATTATTAGAATATTTATGACCACAGCTAAGAAAAATCATTGAGGAGAATGGGTCACCTCAAAGCTGGTGGGGGTGGGGAAGGATCTTCATGCGCTGGTGGTTTCTGATTTGTGTCTTCTCCTTGCTTCCCACCCATAAAAGTGGCTAGAAACTTTCTGTTCCATTGAAATCATTCTTCAAGAGGTTCTAGTCTTTCGCTCATTTGTTTCAATTCTTCCTCTCTATCATCCGTTTCTTTTTTTTTCTAAAAATATACTCAGGGTGTCACCCCAAACCCCGCACCTCTGAAATGACCATATTGTTCTGGCCGCTTCAAATCCGTCGATAATAGGTCTGCATCCACTACAGCAGTAGCTGATTCCTGTGATTGTCAGATATAAGAAAATAATTTATTATTTTTATGTAACAATAATTTGAAAGAAATATTTTTATCGTCGTGTCATACTTAAATATATTTCTCACACTTTTTGTCTGTTTTCATCTAATAACTTCCCTTACTTATTCACACGTGCCTCCTTTCCATAGCACATGAAATAGGATGGAAGTGTCTTTGGGTTTAGACTAATTAATCTACATATAAATATAGAAATATAATTATGATGTTGTTTCTTGGAACCTAACAATATTAATGTATATTTAAAAATATGTTCCATTTTTTTCGGTGAAGCGTACCCCATCCTTGATTTATGATAGGTGTATGTTGGTTTTTATGCACCTTCTTTATTTCTAGTACTGAGTTGTTGTTTACTAAATGAAATACTGACAATCAAAGTGATGAATACACGTATCCTCAAACAACGTATTATCATCCACAATGTACCTGAAACTTCTAATCCCCATAGTGGCCAATAAATGCATCCCATGCTTCTTGGGATATCAGGTTAGCGTAGAAATGGAGTGGGTGTGGGTTTATTTTACCTTTGGAATCATTCAGGTGACATTTTCTTAAAATAGTGTGAAAACCTCGATGAGTCCTTCCTGCAATCCTTAGTACATAATTATTTTGTGAATCATCTACTATAAATGTACTCTGCAACAGGTTGAGAAGAGTATGACACTGTTTCATTATTTTATTTTCTATTAAATTAAAAAAAAATATATCATAATGTTAATGTAATTTCTACCCAGATCACAAACTTCATCCCAGACACAACATGGTTCCATGAATCTACGTCAATCAACATGCGTTTCTGAGTGACAACATCAATGTAACTACTAAACATATCCTTGTTGGGATTCACATGTTGGCGTCGTGCATTCCATCCGACTTCAAATTTTATGCCTTTTCTTTTCACCTTAATAACTTTGGCTAACACCGTCATACTACGATGTACCTGTGTTTTCTGTGACGTCGATCCTTCATTCTAGACCATTTCACCGATATCAACATCATCTAAGTGTTCATCTAAAATTTTAGGAATGGAATTTGTTGATGGTTGTTGGACCTCAACACTAGAAGCAGCAACAGGTTCAGAAACGTGTTGCTGGTCTGCACTGTGAGTAGCTGTAGCAGGAGCAGGAGCAGCAGCAGCAGCAGCTTGAGAGACTTGACCAGCCTCAAGGTTAGGAGCACCAGAACGTGCAGAAGTCATTATCTAAAAAAGTGGTTGAATAGTTAATTTAGATTACATAAATTCAATAATGATAAGATAATAACATGAGATTACAAGATCTATATTACAAACAAAATATAACCTATTTATTAAACTCTCTTTCTTTCTTTTTTCAAAGGAAAAAGAGATTTGAAACCTCTATCGATTATCCAAATCCCTTCATTGTGGTCTCCTCTAACATACAAAACATCATCTACATTGGGACCGCTGTGAAATAATTGTGACATACCACTAAAAGGATCATCCTTAACTGAATTTTCATTAGACCCTTCCTTAGTTTTGGACGATAACAGAACAATCGACCACTTTCAGTCTGCAGGATTTAGAACATAAAAAACCTATACTGCTTGTGATTCCATTATAAAATATTCATCTTTGTACCCTTCTTTACTAAAATCAACTTTCAAAAATCTCCATTCATCTATTTTAACACCAATTTTGTTATCAACCCATTTGAAGTGAAAAATAGGCAATTGGAATGTCTTATAATCCAACTCACATATTTTTTTGATAATTCCAAAGTATGAAAAATTTGTATAAATTGTATTTCTATCCTTACTACCAGAAACATGCATTGCTTCAGCCACAAGTGTAACTGTACTATTTTTCATGGTAATATTTTCATCATGTTCATCTTTATAGAATGTATAGCCATTAATTATATAAACATTATAAGATAATAAGTACACACTAGGTCTGGCGGCTAGCTTTCGAAGTCATTCGTAAATTGAATTCGGATTTTCATCTAACTCCTTAAAAATATGGTCTTGAAACCATCCTATGAACTGGTGATTATGTGTATTAGATATCCATTTTTCATCCCTTGATGTATTCAACTGCCTAAGAATTTCTTTGTGGGTTTCAATATATGGAGAAACCTCCCAAATGTTATGGAAAACATAATGTGGGCCTGCTCCCGATCTATAATACTGATTTTCACAATATCTCTTCCAAAAATTCCCTCACCCTCAATGCATCCAGTGTGATGAGATTTCTGGAGACCAATGCTTTCCACATTAGATAGGTATTCGGTACATAATTCAATATCTTCCTCAACAATATATCTCTCCACTATACAACCCTATGCCTGACTTCTATTTTTGACATACCCTTTCAATATCGTCATATACCATTCAACGGGGTACATCCATCTATAGTTCATAGGACCACAAAGTTGAATCTCTCTCACCAAGTGAATCATCAAATGAACCATCATATCAAATAATGTTGGCGGAACGAAAATTTCTAATTCACATAATATGATGAAAATTTCCTTTTCCATAGCTGGCAATATCACTTGTTCTAAAACTTTTCTACATATACCTCTGAAAAAGAAACAAAGATTGGTTAACGTATAATGAACATTCTTTGGAAAATTGAAATGAAAAGCTCTAGGAATTAAATCTTGCATCAAAACATGGAAGTCATGTGATTTAAAACCTTTTAACATCAAATCATTCATTGACACAATGTTCATGATATTTGATGAATACCCCTCTTGAACCATTAAATCATTGAATAAGTTGGGAAACTGATATCTCTCCTCTCTAGAAAGAGCGTAAGTAGCTGGAGGAAGAAACATTCGATTTTCACCCTTCATGGGAGCCAACTCTTCTTGTGTTACCATGTCAACCATATACAACCTTGCCTTAATTCCATCCTTTGTTTTTCCAAAGGAATTTAGCAACATCACAATAACTCTATCACATACTTTTTTTCCACATGCATCACATCAAGAAAATGTCTGATGTACAAGAAATTCCAGTATGGTAATTAATAAAAATCGATCTCGTTTTCCAACCGATTTTCATAAGGTTTTTTGAAAATGTTTTACAAAAAACAGTGTTCACATATTTCACTTTCTCAAATAGGTGATCACCTATTACAGGAGATGGTGCTGTAGGTTGTTCTAAACTTCCATTGAATGATGTCATCCAAGATCGGTACTTATGCCGACGAGGTAGAAATCTACGATGTCCTAGAAACATAGATTTCAATGAATGTTTCAACCTAATTTATTCTATATCTTCTTCACTAATGGGACACCCTTGAGTTCCTTTAATGCTATAGCCTGAAAATTTTCCATGAGTAGGGAAATCATTTATCGTCCAATACAACATTGCTCTGAACTTGAAGTATTCATTTTTATAAGCATCATAAAACATAACACCTGAATACCACAATAACATAAAATCCTCAATCAAAGGAGCCAAATAGACATCAATATCATTACATGGTTGTTTTGGTCCTAATATAATCATATATAACATGATGAATTTCCTCTTCATGCATAACCATGGTGGAAAGTTATAATTTACCAGCATAATAGGCCGTGTACTGTGAGTGCTGGTTTGAAAACCATAATGATTCACTCCATATGTAGATAACACAAGACAAAGGTTTCTCGGAACTTTTCCAAATTCAGGATACTCATGATCAATTTTCTTCCATTGAGGAGAGTCGGTCGGATGACATAATTTCCCATATTTATTTCTTTTATCTGCATGACACAATAATTGTCTTACAGTTTCTTCACTTCCCTATAGATGCCTAAACCTTGGAATGATTGTAAAGTACCATACATTTTCATATGACTATATTCATCTTTCTTATATCGAGAATCATCACACTTTGGGCATTCTATAAGTGATTTGTTCTCATTGAAAAACAATATACATTCTTTCGTGTAGGCATATATTCTTTTAGAAATCATACCTATAGAGCGTAGCATTCATTTAGCTTCAGATGTTCGGCTTGGGAGCTCATTATCTTCCTGGAGCATTTCATTCAGGAGAAAAGAGAGTTCCATAAAAATGACATCACTCCATCCATTCCCTTATTTCAATTTATAAAACTTCAGTACAGCTGAAAATGATCTATATTTAGTGCAACCAGCATACAATGGTGTCTTTGCACAACTCTTTAACTTCTCAAACAATTTTGGGAAATCATGGAGTTCATCTTTAATTGTCCTTATCATTTAATCAATATAAACTTAATCATCATTGGCATCTGTAATCAGATCCTCTATAAGGTCTTCTTCATTATCCATATTTGTATTCATATCTGATGATCTAGAAAAATAAGTTTTATCCCATTTAGTAGCTACATTCTCTTTTTCCCCATGTTTATTCCAACATTTATAACTCTGATCTATTCCATGAAATATCAAATTTTCTTCCAAATACTCTAGAGTAATTAGTCAAGAATTACAACAAAGTAAACATGGACAAAGGATTTGAGAGGGACCCTTTGCGTGATCCTTTGGAAACTTGATGAACTCTTTCACTCCGTTCCCATACTCTATTGTCAAACGATTAGCATCCATCCAATATTTTTTCATCTCCATCCTATTTAAATCTCAAATATTAGTATTTATGGTTAAAATAAACTAAACAAGACTTCAAAATACCAGAAAAATCAAGAATGATACATCTACCACTCCTAGGTATCTTCCCTACATTCAATATAATCATGCCTAGTATTTTTGGTAAGCTCAAGTTACTTACATTAAATAACAGGGGGGATAATCACTTGTGTAATAGATGGTCTCCCATGTTTTCCTATATGAATATTTTAACAAATATTATTAACCTATCATCCCATTCAATCCTCATGAGTGTATAATTCCAAACTCCATCATAACTCTCAACTAAAGCTCTTCTACCACACCATCATAACTCACCACCACTAGGAACATCTCCTAATATGGTGGTGAAAATAAGTGTAATTCATGAATCCTACCTCTAATAGTACATAGGTTGTAGACTAGCATTGAGGGTATAAAATAATGAAATGGGAGGTGTTTCCCTCATAAATCCCAAGAACCGAGATAAACCACCAATCACCTCTATATAATATAAAATAAAACCCAATCCATAATTCATGTGAATTTCATACATAAAAAGGGTATCTAAAATAAAATATCAAGAAAATCCTACACCAGTGGCTCGGGTGGTAACTCCTAGCCTCAAGATAGTAGTTTCCATCTTGGCCCCAAAATCCATCTTAAAAAACTTATAAAAATAAATATATAAATAGGGGTGAGCATAAAAGTATACTCAGTAAAATCCTTCCCAAAACCTCTCATGAAAATGTGTTTGAAATATATTAACACCTTAGTGAATAAATAATAGAACTAATACACACCAATATATAGTCATATATCAACTAACCTCATGAAGGATCACTCACCCAATATCACATTCAAGTATAGTAACATAATATCAAAAGAATATATATTAATAAATTACCCCACATCCACTTATCCACTAATCTGGTCATTCTCACACTCTAATGGAATATTTCTTATGCTTCACCCCCTTCTTTATAACCTCATAACCATATATCCACCCATACACATGTCACAAACACATAAAACACCATATCCACGTCACAACCACACATCACATCCTCCTCGTAGTATGATATCGTGAACATGAAGGACATAAACATCATACTCTCCTCCTACAATGCACAACCCCCACTTTGTATCCACACAAAATCCACATAATCATGTCAACAAGAATATATATACACCAAAACCTAAAATCGTTATAGGTCATATATATACACCCACTGTGAGCCATTACAACTCATACTAAGTGTGATGGGGGAGAAGAAAAGAGGGAGTGGTTCTATATGTGTTCCCTCTATAACCTAGATATTGAGAAAAACACTCATAACCAAAGTACCCATATGGATTTCAATCTCGTTACTCGACTCAAGTGGTGGTGCGTAATAAATAATAAGAAAATATAATAAGTATATAGTCACGCATAATTCTTTCCTAAGGGTTTACACCAAACTAACACTGCAAACACCCATGTTAACCATTTCCTTGTTACTACCACCCTCTAATAACCACATCCGTTATAATGCCACAAATAATCCCCAAAAAATCACATAAGCATCCATATCAACATTACAAATTTCTCATTTCATTTAACATTATAATTTCATGGATTTTTATTACCATAATCATTTCAATTGTTAACCATTTTAATGTAAAACCAATCATTAAATCACTAACCCCAATATTCCATTCTTTAATCATTAATAACATTTATTCTATATTTAACCATTTATTATACATAATTATTCCAATCATTATCATTAATCATTTAACAAACCATTATTTATCATTTTCAACCCATCACCCATTACTATTTTCATTTATTCAAACCATATTCCATCGCAAAAAAAAAACTATAACACCACCCAATAACAACTAAATTTTCATGACATAAAATACCAAAAAACACAATCTAAAATCCATAAAACCACTTATTTTCTACCTAAATAGCCATATCATTGCTGAAATTTTTCACATAATTATATTTAAGAGACAATAAAATTATGAAAGGTTATTATGACATATTATTAGTAGTAAGAAATTTCTTTCACAACATCAAGAATAAATAACATAGCAACAACACCAATAAATCCATAAATATATAAGAAATTTTATGGAACTTCATAAATCACATGAGAAACTCCCACTTCACTTTAATTTCCTTTAGTGTAATTCATTATAATATATAGGTTAATCAGTACTATCCCCCCAATGCAAACAATATAATATGATAATTCCAAAATTTACACATAATATAGAAGGAAAAAATTTCATGTCCCCAACCTCAAGTAAAGATTTAACAAATATTTCATAAGAATGAGAAGAATACTCAAATAAAACATGACTTATCACATGAGGGTAATCTAAAAGGCCTTTGTATGAACATTAACCATTAAAACCAGAACAAAAAAACAAAAAAAAACTGAATCAGCATTGTTGTCACATCCTTCCTAAGAAGAATGTTCAAGAAGATAATCAAGAAGAAGAGAAAATAAATTCACATTAGATTTTAAAGAGGTTGATCTCTTAAAATTTTGGAAGAAAACCAATCAAAGGGTGGCTAAAGATTTCTAAATATACATCACTAATCACCTAGGATTCTAGGAATGTTTTTGAAAGAAGAAATAATTTGATACAAGGCCAAAATTTATAACCATTCTATAAAATTAAAGGATAATGATGGGAAAAAGGTCACTGTTCCATAATACAACTCTGATACAAAAACCTTGGCATGTTATCCCTTGAATCTATAGGGTCAAACCACATTAAAACAACTTAAGAACATCACACCGAATTACAACCCCTCATAGCACAATTAAGATCACATAAGATAAACCCAAAAGGGACTATATCAGATTAATCTAGGGACATCCATATATAAGAATAACCTAGTGATCTTTACACCATTAAAAAATTACATCATGCATTAACCAAAATTACAATTTAAAACCTATCCACCAAAAATAAACATAAAAGGAGAAGTGGGATAGTTACCTATAGTAGATCGCACCCACGATGCAGGGAGATAAGAAGTGTCGAGCGGTCAGGGAGCCTTCTGCGCTACGTCGAGAGGGGAAGGCACGACCGCCAGAGGGGGAGGTGCATGGGAGGATCTTCCAACAATTGAGAAATGGAGGAGTAGGGTTTGTGGGGAGTAGGGTAGAGCAGAGAGGAGGAGATGTAGGGTCAATCGAAGAGGAGGATCCCCGGATGGGGTTTAAGGGGGAGGATTACGAGTAGGGCTAGCAGTAGAGGTACGACAACGAGAAGATCGGGGGGGGGGAGTTGTCGCAGGGGTACAGTATCGCGATGGCTTGAGGGAACGATAAACAGAGGATACTGTGCGCCTGATTTTATAAAATATGGGACTACAGTTTTATCATCTCTAAAAAAGCACTGATAAAGTCTACCCTTATCAGCGCTAAAATTTTAGCCCTCATAAAGGTTGCCTTTATCAGCTCTTTTTTCTTAGCGTTGATAAAAGTTGGCGCTTCCCTTGCCCGTTTTTGTAGTAGTGCATAGAAAACCCTAGAAACCATAGAACACCCTTAGAAACCCTTACCCGCCCACAAAAACCCTAACCCAGCCTTAGAAACCCTAACACACCCTTAGAAACCCTAACAAACCCTTAGACACCCTAAATCACTCTAATAAGCACTAATAAATCCTAACAAACCCAACAAACCAATAATAAACAATGATAAACTCTAATAAACCCTGAAGCCCACTACTAAACCCTAATAAACACTAATAATTCATAATAAACCCTAAAAACCCTATTAGACCCCAATAAAGGCAAAAAATACGAAAAAAATCCAAATATACAACAAAAAAGCTATTAAACCATTCAAAATGCTGATATTCCCAAAAAAACCCTAACAAAGCAGGAAAAAACTGACAAAACCTTAAGAAAAACCTAAAAACCCAAAAAACACTAAAAATCCTAAAAACCCTAAAAAACCCTAGAAACCCTAAAAAATCCTAAAAACCCTAAAAAACCCAAAAAACCCTAAAACCCCAAAAAACACGAAAAACCTCAAAAACCCAAAAACAAACCTAAAAACCTTAAAAACCCTCAAAAAACCCAAAAAAACCTCTCAAAACTTTAAAACCCTAAAACCCCCTAAAAACACTACAAACCCTAAAAAGCCTAAAAATACCTAACAATAACCTAACCAATACTATGAAACCCTTAAAACCCCTAAAAACCCCTAGCAAACCCTAAAAACCATACAAGAAACCCTAATACACCATAAAGAACCCTAAAGAGCCCTAAAGAACCCTAAAAACCCTAAAGAACAACTAAAGCCACTAACAACGCAACATAAACCCTAAAAATTGCTACAAAAAAAATCAAAAAATGCTTCAAAACCCAAAAAACGCAGCAAACCCCCAAAAAACGACAAAATAACCCTAACAAAGCCTAAAACTCCAAAAACACCCATAAAACCCAAAAAAATTCATAAAACCCCAAACAACTCAAAAAACCGTAACAAACCATAAACACCATAAAAAACCTAACAAACCATAAGAACCACTAACAAACCCAAATAACCGCTAAAAACCACTATTAAACCCGAAAAACCCTAATAAACACTAATAAATCATAATAACCTATAATAAACACTAAAAACTCTATTAGACCCTAATAAATGCTACAAAAGCCCTAAACCCCATAATATATAATAAAAACACTATTAAACCATAGTAAACCATACTAATCACTAAAAACCCTAACAAACCCCACAAAACGCAACAAAAACCTCCAAATAATAGACCAAAAAACCCTACAACCAACTAATAAACCCTAACAAACCCTAATAACCCCAAAATAAATCATAACAAACCCTAACAACCCCAAATAAATCGTAACAAATCCTAACAACGCCAAATAAATCGTAACAAAATGAAACAAACCATAACAAACCCCTAATAAACTGCAATAAACCCTAACAAATAATAATAAACCCTAATAAATCGTAATAAACTCAAATAGACATTACTAAAGCCTAATAAACAAAATAAACCCTAATAAACCCTAATAAATCCTAAATAAACCTAAAAAAGGTTGATAAACCCTAGAAAAAGTGATTAATGCCTACAAAATCCCAATAAAACCCTAATATACAATAAAAACACTAATAAACTGTAACAAATCCAAATGAACACTATTAAACCCTAAAGAACCCTAATAAACCCTAAAGAACCATATTAAACACTAAATAACACTAAAACCCTAAGAACCAAAAAATGCTAAAACACATTATATAAACCCTAAAAACTGCAACAATACCCAAACAAACCCTAAAACACACTAAAAACCCCTAACAACCCCTATCAATCCAATAAAAAACCAATAAACCCATAAACCCACCCAAAAACCATTAAAAATCCATCAGATACCATAAAAAACCATAAACACCCGTAACAACCCTTAAAACCCTAAAAAAACTAAAAACCAAAATCAACCATTAAAACCCTAAAAAGGCTTCAAATAGATACATAAACCCTAAAAACGTTACATAAATGCTTAAAAATGCAACAAAATCATAAAAACCCCACATAAATAAAAAAATACAACATAAACCCAAAAAACGCTACATAAACCCTAAAAGAACTACATAAACCCTAGAACTGTAACATAATCCCTAAAAAACACAAAATAGACCCTAAAAACGTAACATAAACATTAAAAAACACTACGGAAAACCTAAAAACACAATATAAACCCTAAAAACACTACATGAACCCTAAAAATGTTACATAAACCCTAAAAAATGCAACATAAATACTACATCACCCCTAAAAATGCTACATAATCCCAGAAAACGTAACATAAACCCTAAAATGCTACTTAAAGACATAAACCCTAAACACGCAACATAATCCCTAAAAACGTTACATAAACCCTAAAAATGATACATAAAATCTAAAACCACTAACTAAACACTAAAATGATACATAAACACTAAAAATGCTATATATACTCTAGCAACACCACACAAACCCTAAAAATACTACAAAAACCCTAAAGATGCTTTGAAACCCTCAAAAATATTAAGTCCTAATATACCATAATATAAAAAATTAAACCCTAATAAACGTCTAATAAACTCTAATAATCACTAGAAACACCCTATAATCCCTAAATACCTTATGAAACACTACTGAACCCTAATAAAACCCCAAAAATACCTAATGATTGCTAATAAATGATAATAAAACCTAATAAACCCTAAAAACACTTTATGAAAACCTAAAAAACTCTAACCAACCCTATTAGACACTAGTAAACCCTAATAAACCACAAAAAAACCCTAAAAATCCCTAATATACTATAAATAAATCCAAATAAATCATACTCAACCCTAAAAAACCTTAAACACCATAATAACCCCTAATAAAACCCTAAAAAACCCTAATAATGAAAAAATGCTAGTATAGCTTAAAAAATACTTATAAAACCTGATAATCTTTAATATAACCTAATAAACCCTAAAAACGCTCACAAACAATAAAAATATTATAAAAAACAATAAAAACAGGCTATATTACCTAAAAAGATCTAAAAACACTAATATAACTTTATAAAGACAAAAAAATGCTAATATACCTTCAAAATCCATAGAAACCGTAATAAACCATAATAAACTCTAATATGATCTAAGAAACCCTAAAAATGCTCAAAAACAAAACAAAATGCTCACAAACAAAAAAACGCACTATATTATCTAAAATACTTAACAAACACTAATATAACCTAATAATACAAAAAACCAATAAACCCCTAACAAACCCTAATAAACCCTAAAAATCCCTAATAAACCCTAATAAAAACTAATAAACCCTAATAATACCATAATAAAACACTAAAAATACCTTCTCAACCCTAATAAACCTTGACACACCATAGAAAAACCTAATAGAACCTAACTAAACCCTAATAAACAAAAAAATGCAAACAAACCATTAAATAGCCCTAGAAACCATAATAAACCATAAAAAATTTAAATAAAAGCTAATAAACCATTAAAAATGCTCACAAACACTAAAAACATGATAATAAAACCTAAAAACTCATAACAACCCCTCATATATATTAACAAAAACTAAAAAACACTCATATATCCTAATAAAAACACTAACAAAAACTAGTAAACCCTAAAAATCCCCAACAAACCGTAATAAATCGTACTTAACCCTAATAAACCCTAATACAACCTTAAAGATACAGACTCAACCCTAATAAAACCCTAAAAAGACCTACTCAACACTAATAAACCTTAACACACCATAATAAACAATAATAAACCCCACTAAACCTTAAAAATGATAATATACCATTAAAAATCACTAAAACCCCTAATAGATGCTAATAAACCCTAACATAGCTTAAATGCGCTAATAAACCCAAATAAACACAACAAAATACTAAAAAACCCTAATATACTCTCTTAAAAATTAATAAACCATAATGAACCACAATAAACCCTAATAAATCCTAAACATACCCAAATATACCATAATATACCATAATATACCCTAATAAACCCAACTCAATCCTAATAAAACCCTAAAAATACCTAATAAACCCTAATAAACCTTGGCACACCATAATAAATCCTAATAAAATCCAAAGAACCCCCACCAAACCCTAAAAACGCTAATATACCATTAAAACCACTAAAACCCTAACAAACCATAATAAATGTTAATAACACCTAAAAATCCTAAAAAATGATATTAAACACTAATAATACCTCTAATAATATTTGTAGTAATAATGCGCGTGCACGTGCATATGCATGTTCATGGTTTAAATAATAAATCATAACGCACGTTCATGTGCATAGGCCTCCACATTTGCATGAGAATGATAATAAATAATAAATTATAAATAATAACGCATGTGAATTGCATGTGTATGTGCATGTGCATGTGAATGATAATAAATAATAAATAATTACACACATACAAGTGCATGTGCCTGTGCATGGTAATAAACAATAAATAATAACCAAGTCCACATGAATGTGCATTTGAATGTGAATGATAATAAATAATAAATAATAACACATGTGATAATAGAATAACGCTCGTGCATTGCGTGTGCAGGTGCATTATAATAAATAATAATAACACATGTGATAATAGAATAATGCAAGTACATTTCATTTTCATGCGCATGATAATAAATAATATATAATAACGCACTTGCATGTGCATTTACATGTAATGATAATGACAATGTCGCATGCATGTGCATGGTAATAAATAATAAATAACATAGCACGTGCATGTGCATTTGTATTTGATGATACAAACAACAACAGCAATAAGAATAATAATAATAATAATAATAGAATAACATAAGTACATTTCATGTCCACATTCATAGTAGTAAATAATAAATAAATAATAATAAATAAAAACTCACATGCATGTGGATGAGCATTTACATTTGATGAAAATATTAATAATACTAATTGCAATAATAATAATAATAATAACGCATGCACGTGCATGGAAGTAAATAATAAATAACAATGCACATGCATGTTCATTTTCATGTGATAATGATAATGATAATGATGATGATAATAATAATAATAACAATAACAATAATAATTGTGATAATAATAATAATAATAATAATAATAATAATAAATAATAATACAAGTGCATTGCATATGCCCATACATGGTAATAAATAATAAAAGTTAACGAACGTGCATCTACATTTTCATGTGATGATAGTAATAATAACAACAGTATTAATAGTAGTAGTAGTAGTGTTGATAATAGTAGTAGTACTAATGCATGCATTAATAGAATATTGCATGTGAATTACGTGTTCATGTGTATTGTTACAAATAATAACTCTTGTGCATTGAATTTTCATGTGATGATGATGATGATGATGATGATGATAATAATAATAATAATAATAATAACAACGCATGTGATAATAGAATAACACATGTTCATTGAAGGTGTGTGTATGTGCATTTGGATGTGCATTTGGATGTGATGATAATAACAACAACAATACCAACAACAAAAACAACAATAATAATAATAACAATAGTAATAACAACGCATGTGATAATAAAATAACGTGTGTGCATTACATTTGCACATGCATGGTAATAAAAATATAATAATAATGCATGAAAATGTGCATGTGGACTTTCATTAGATTATGATAATAGTAGTAGTAATAATAATAATAATAATAATAATAATAATAATAGTAATAATAAGTTATAGTTGTTGGAAAAAATAGCAGACAGGACAAAAGTGCTAGAAATGGTGTCTTGAAAAACCTAACAAATCACATAGTAATGAAAAAAGGAATAAATTATTATTTAGGTGTCCATTTCCACTCCTTGAATAGTCAAACACAATCTCATGGAAGGAACTACGATAAAAACCAGTGCCTGAGGCTGAACAAACACACAGATTAGAAGTTATGACCGTTTTATGAAAAATTTGACAGGGATCCGGACACATAAATGGATTTTTAGAGGCCTTCTGATGGTTTTTTGTGATTTTAGGGTTCCAAACATGATTTCAACTTTGTTCAAGATATCCTTATGCATATATCTCTACGTTTCCTTCGCTTTGATTTGCGGTAGAGCTCAAACGGCCAACCAGAGTGAATGTTATGGCTGTTTGAAGTTGGACTATTTTTGGAGTGGTAAAACTAATATATCTTTTGTTTCATTGAACTTCTAATAGTTTGGATTATAATTGGTCCTCACTCATCTCCCGAGATTGGATTTTACTAGTCACGATGCTCAAACAGACACCCCAAGGAGAAGTTATGCCTATTTTAGTGAGTTGATGGTTTCTTAGGTTTTTAGGCGCTAGGAGGGTTGCTCAATTTAAAACGACAATAACATCTGCTACGTGTGTTAATTTTGGATCTACCACATATCAAATAAAATATTGTTAAAATATACACACTCTAGTAACCACTAGAGCCCTTTCAATCATTCTTCAACCCCCCAAAAGACCTAAAATCCCTTTGGATGGTCAAAAGATTGGCTTCTGGTGTCCATTTTGCAATAACTTCTTCAATGGGTGTCCCTTTTTCCTCTACCACATATCAAATCGAATATTGAGATTAAAATTACAATCCTATAACCACTGAAGCACCTTCTCACATCCTTGAAGGCCCAAAAATATACTTAAACCCTCCAAAAGACCATAACTTCAACTCCGGGTGTCCGTTTTTCCTCTACCATATATCAAATCGAAGCTTTCATTTAGATATACCCATCTGTGACCAGTAGGAACACCTTATCATGTTCTTAGAGACCCAAAAGGTCCTTACGTCCTCAAAATGACCATAAATTCTTCTTTTGGTGTCCGTTTCACCTCTACCACATATCAAATTGAAGCATGCAACTAGCTCTACAGATCTTTGACAAACATGAACAACTAAATGACCTTAACAAACCATGAATAACCCCATAAACACTAAAAACCATAAAAACCATGCAAAACCCTAACAAACCATGACCGACACTAACAAAACACTAACAAACCCTAACAAACCCCAAAAAACCATAAAAAACATGAAAAACCCTAAAAACCCAAAAAAAAAACCCTAACAAGCCCTAACAAACCCCAAGCGGCACTAAGAAACCCCAATAAACACAAAAAACTGAAAGAAATCCTAAAAACCCCTATGAAACCCTACAAAACCATAAAATAACCCTAAAAACCCTAAAAACCCAAACAAAATCCTCTGCAAACCTAGGAAACACTAACACACCCTTAGAAACCCTATCACAACCTTAGAAACCCTATCACACCCTTAGAAACCCTAACACACCCTTAGAAACCCCAACAAACCCATAGAAAGCCTAACACAACCTTAAAAATCCTTAGAAACCATATCACACCCTTAGAAACCCTAACCTACCCATAAAAACCCTAACCCACCCTTAGAAACCCTAACACACCCTTATAAACCCTCACAAACCCTTAGACACCCTAAATCACTTAATAAGAACTAATAACTCCTAACAAACCCTACCAACCAATAATAAACCAAAATAAAACCTAATAAACTCTAAAGCCCACTACTAAACCCTAACAAACACTAATAAATCGTAATAAACCCTGAAAACCATATTAGACCCCCATAAAATCTATAAAATACCTAAAAACCCAAATTTACAACAAAAACACAATTAAACCATTAAAAATTCTAATATTCACAAAAAACACTAACAAACCTGGCAAAACCTGACAAAACCCTAAATAACCATAAAAACCCAAAAAAACCCTAAAAGCCCTAAAAACCATAAAAAATCCTAAAACCCCCTAAAAACCCCTAAAAACCCTAAAACCCAAAAAAAACCGAAAAAAACTAAAAACATCAAAAAACCAAAAAAACCTAAAAATCCTCCAAAAACCTCAAAAAACCCTAAAAACCCTAAAAACCAATAAAAATAAAAAGAGAACCCTAAAAACCTAAAAATGTGTAACAAATCCCTGTCCAAAAATATGAAACCCTTAAAAACCCTAAAAACCCCTAGAAAACCCTAAAACCCTCAAAAGATACCCTAATACAACCAAAAAAACCCTAAAAACCCAAAAAACCCTAAAGAACCCTAAAGAACCACTAAAGCCACTAACAAAATTAAATACACCCTATCAATTGCAACAAAAACCCGAAAAATTCTTCAAACCCCACAAAATGCAAAAAAAACCCAAAAATCGTTAAAATAACCCTAACAAAGCATAAAAAATCCAAACACACCCATAAAACCCAAAAAATGAATAAAACGTCAAACAACTCAAACAAACCGTAATAAACCCTAAAAACCCTACCAAAACCTAACAAATCCTAACATCCACTAATAACCCCTAAGATCCACTAATAAACCCAAATAACCCATAAAACCCACTATTAAACCCTAAAAACCCTAATAAACACTAATAAATTTTAATAACCTATAATAAACCCTAACAAACTCTATTAGACCCTAATAAATGCTAAAAATCCCTAAAACACCTAATATACAATAAAAACACTATTAAACCATAATAAACATTAATAATCACTAAAAACCCTAACAAACCCGACAAAACGCTACAAAAATCTCCAAATAATAGCTTACAAAACCCCACAACCCACTAATAACCCCTAATAACCCCAAAATAAATCGTAACAAACCCTAACAACCCCAAATAATTTGTAACAAATTCCAAGAATGCCAAATAAATTGTAAAAATTGAAAAAAACCATTACAAACCCCTAATAAACCCCAATAAACCCTAACAAATCATAATAAACCCTAATAAATCGTAATAAACCCAAATACACGTTACTAAAAAATAGTAAATAAAATAAACCCTAATAAACCCTAATAAATCCAAAAAACCCCTAAAAAGATTGATTAACCCTAGAAAAAGCTATTAATGACTATAAAAACCCAATAAAACCCTAATATAAAATAAAAAAACTCTAATAAACTGTAAATAATCCGAAAGAACACTAATAAACCCTATAGAACCCTAATAAACCCTAAAGAACCATATTAAACTCTAAAGAACACTAAAAAACCCTAAAGAACCCAAAAAATTCTAAAACACATTATATAAACCCTAAAAACCGCTACAATACCCAAACAAACCCTAAAACACACTAAAAATCCTAACAACCCCTATCAATCCCAAGAAAATAACTAAACCCGTAAAACCACCCAAAAACCATTAAAAAGCCATCAGATATAAAAAAAACCATAACACCCTTTAATAACTCTAAAAAGCCTAAAAAACACTACAAACCATAAACAACCATTAAAACCCTAAAAAAGGCTTCAAATAGATATATAATCCCTAAAAACATTAAATAAACCCTAAAAAATTCATCAAAAACCCTAAAAACTCAACATAAACCAAAAAACGCAACATAAACCCAAAAAACACTACATAAACCCTAAAAGCTCTGCACAAACCCTAGAACTGTAATATAAACCCAAAAAAACACAACATAAACCCTAAAAAACGCAACATAAACATTAAAAACACTACATAAAAACTAAAAACACAATATAAACCATAAAAACACTACATGAACCCTAAAAACGTTACATAAACCCTAAAAATGAAACATAAACGCTACATCACCCCTAAAAACTCTACATAAACCCAGAAAACGCAACATAAATCCTAAAAAATGCTACATAAAACCTAAACCCTAAAAACGCTACATAAACCCTAAAAATGTTACATAAACCCTAAAAATGATACATAAAACTGAAAAACCCTAACTAAACCCTACAAATTCTACATAAACACAAAAAATGCTACATTAACTCGATCAATGCTACATTGCTGCAAATCATTTTTTTCATTTCATAAAGCTAGTTTAAGGGTGCCTGGTGCCCCACATCCAACGCAAAACAAAGTCATGCAAATAGAAAAAACAAAAGAGGAATACAAAGAGTTACATATCATAGTACCCATAGTCATCCCCGCATCCCAAGCAGGATTCTTCTTCCCCAGTAGCCAATTCCCACTTGGGATGTCTCCAAAAACCTACACTTTGTACTCGATTCCTAAGATTATCATGAACACACATATCTGGGGGTGCCTTATTAACTCTTCTTCCCTTCTTGACCGCAAGAACCACTCCACCATTCCATTTGGAGGTAGACCTAGTCTGCATCGGCCATGAAAGATAGTGATAATACTTCCTTGGCCTCCTTCCCAGCGTTGCAGATAACAATTTTCTGCCAGCAGACATCTTATGAGTCCCACATTGAAAAATTTCACTGAATGAACGATTGAAAGACGGACTCAAGTTTTCCTTTCCTCCCCCAAACATCCCACTTCCTTCCCCAGCATGCTCTCTTAAAGGAGTCCCGGTGCCCTCCGAAATATGCCTTGTACCTGGGTCTGTAGAGATATCATCTTCCCCAGCCATAGAATCTGGATCCATCCCCTTACCCTCAGATACAGAACCCTCCAAGTCATTACCGTTACCAATGACTTTATGCACTTGATCAGCTTGAACCAAAGGAACATAGACATTCTGACCGCTTCCATCTCCCAGCCTCTGGTCAGTACCTTCCAACAATAGATGAGGCCTTACAGCATTATTTTTGTCTTCCCCATAGCCTAAAACAGGATCCTGCTCCTCGAAAACGACCTGCAGATCTCCCAAGGCCTCTGCCTCCCCATCATCTCCTGCACAGTCCTCCTCCTCCCGACCCTCAATTAACTGGTCCCCAATAATCCCTTCAAACCTGTTACTTATGGGAACAAAAGGTCTGGCCAGAGAATCAAGACGATTAGAAGCCTTATCCCTATCCCTGTTAGACACCTCCATAATGTTAGATCCTTGAACATCTCCCACCTGTTCTGATTCTAATGAAACCGTAGGCCCAATATTCTTCTCCTTCTCCTGAGACATCCTAGTGCAAGAAGAACTAACAATTACACCCTCATCAAAAGAGACCTTCCAAGGTCTAGGTGAAGAGGCCTCCCCATCTGATGCATCCAGCCGAGAGCCTCTCCCTCCAACAACATGTCCTCCAGAAGTTTGAGCCCGACCCCCCTTCACACACTTGTCCAACAACTTTCTCTCTGAACCCTCCACAATGCTCACAACAGTATCCTTCCCACTACTACAAACCATCCTCGATTGGAAACGAGATCTGCCTTGACAGGACTCATCTGTGTGACCCAACCGCTTACAAGAACTACAGAGGTCAGTCTAGTTCTCATACACAACCCTCTATTTGCAACGGTACTCCTCGCCAACCATGATCCAACTGAAATCAAAGGGAATGCGGGATGCATCCATCTCGACACACACCCGAGGATTAACCGGATGGCAAAAAGCCTCGGTACGGCTATCAAAGCAATGATATCTACCAACCATATTACCCAACATGCGTATAATCGATGGATTTTGAAACGGTAAGGGGAGTCTAGGGAAGCTTACCCAAACCTCTATGGAAGGTGGATCACAGTTCATATGGAGATCAAAGGACCAACAATACACAAACCCTAAAAAATGCGAGCAAAACCCTAAAGACGCTTCAAACCCCTCAAAAATATTAAACCCTGATATACCATAATATAAAAAAATAAACGCTAATAAACCCCTAAAGAACCACAAAAGCCACTTACAATGCTACATAATCCCAAAAAATTTCTACAAAAAACCGAAAAATGTTTCAAAACCCACAAAATGCAACAATACCCCAAAAAATGCTAAAATAACTATAACAAAGCATAAAAAATTCAAACACGCCCATAAAACCGAAAAAATGCATAAAACCCCAAACAACTCAAACAAACCATAACAAACCCTAAAAACCCTAACAAAACCTAAAAAACCCTAACAACAACTAATAACCCCTAAGAACCACTAATAAACCCTAATAAACCCAAAAACCCACTATTAAACCCTAAAAACCCTAATAAACACTAATAAATCATAACAACCTGTAATAAACACTAAGAAACTCTATTAGACTATAATAAACGCTACAAAATCCCTAAAACCCCTAATATACAATAAAAACACTATTAAACCATAATAAAACCTAATAATCATTAAAAACATTAACAAACCTAACAAAACGCAAAAAAACCTCCATATAATAGCCTATAAAACCCTACAACCCACTAATAAAAGCTAACAAACCCTAATAACCCCAAAATAAACCGTAACAAACCCTAACAACCCCAAATATATCGTAAAAAATCCTAACAACACTAAATAAATTGTAACAAACTGAAACAAGCCATAACAACCCCCTAATAAACCGCAATAAACCCAATCAAAGCATAATAAACCCTGTTAAATTGTAATAAACCCAAATACACATTACTAAACCCTAATAAATAAAATAAACCCAAATAGACCCTAATAAATCTTAAATAACTCTAAAAGGGTTGATAAACCCTAGAAAAGGGTATTAATGCCTACAAAAGCCCTATAAAACCCTAATATACAATAAAAAACTCTAATAAATTATAACAAATCCTAAAGAACACTAATAAACCCTAAATAACCCTAATAAACCTTAAAGAACCATATATAACTCTAATGAACAGTAAAAACCCTAAGGAACCCAAAAAATGCTAAAACACATTATATAAACCCTAAACACCGCTACAATACCCAAACAAACCCTAAGGCGCACTAAAAATCCCTAACAACCCCTATCAATCCCAAAAAAACAAATAAACCCATAAAACCCCCAAAAACCATAAAAAAACAACCAAAAACCATAAAAAACCATAAAAACCCTTTGACAACCCTTAAAACCCCTAAAAACACCACAAACCATAAACAACCATTAAAACCATAAAAAGGGTTCAAATAGATACATAAACCCTAAAAACGTTACATAAACCCTAAAAAATGCAACAAAAACTCTAAAAACGCAACATAAACCAAAAAACACAACATAAACTCAAAAAATGCGACATAATCCCAAAAATCACTACATAAACCCTAGAATTGTAACATAAACCCTAAAAAACACAATATACGCCCTAAAAATGCAACATAAAAACTAAAAAACAGTACGTAAAACCTAAAAACACAATATCAACCCTAAAACACTAAATAAACCCTAAAAACATTATATAAACCCAAAACAATGCAACATAAAAGCAACATCACCCCTAAAAATGCTACATAAACCCATAAAACGCAACATAAACCCTAAAAAATGCTACATAAATCATAAACCCTAAACACGCAACAAAAACCCTAAAAATGTTACATAAACCCTAAAAAGATACATAAAATCTAAAACCACTAACTAAACCCTAAAATGCTACATAAACACTAAAAATTATATATATACTCTAACAGTGCTACACAAAACCTAAAAATGCAACAAAAACCCTAAAGACGCTTTGAAACCCTCAAAAATATTAAACCCTAATATACCATAATATAAAAAATTAAATCCTAATAAACCCCTAATAACCTCTAATAATCCCTAAACAACCTTATAATCCCTAAAATCCTATGAAACTATATTGAACCCTAATAAAACCCCAAAAATACAGAATAAACCCTAATAAATGATAATGAAATATAATAAACCCTAAAAACACGTTAATAAAACCTAAAAAACCCTAACTGACCATAAAAGACACTAATAAACACAAATAAACCCTTATAAACCCCAAAAAACCTTAAAAAAACCCTAATAATACATAAATAAAGCCAAATAAACCCTACTCAACCCTAACAAACCTTAACACACCATAATAACATCTAATAAAACCCTACAAAACCCTAATAAAGAAAAAAATTGCTAGTATACCTTAAAAAATATTTAAAAACCCTGAAAAATCTAATATAACCTAATAAACCCAAAAAACGCTCACAGACAATAAAAAAACGATCACAAAAAATAAAAACGTTCTATATTACCTAAAAAGACCTAAAAAACAAATATAACCTAATAAGGACAAAAAACGGTAATACACTATAAAAATCCATAGAAACCCTAATAAACCATAATAAACTCAAATATAACCAAAGAAACCCTAAAATGGTCCAAAAAAACAAAACTCTCACAAATAATAAAAACACGCTATATTATCTAAAACGACCTAACAATCACTGATATAAGCTAATAAAACAAAAAAACTAATAAACACCTAACAAACCTAACAAACCCTATAAATACCTAATAACCCTAATAAAAACGAATACACCCTAATAAAAACCCTAATAAAAACCTAAAAATACCTTCTCAACCCTTATAAACTTTGACACACCATAACAAAACCGAATAAAACCCAACTAAACCCCAATAAAAAAACAAAATGCTAAAAAATAATTAAAAAGACTTAGAAACCCTAATAAACCATAATAAATTAAATTAAAAGCTAATAAACCATTAAAAATTCTCACAAACACTAAAAATTCTAATAAAACCTAAAAAGTCATAACAACCCCTCATATATTAACAAAAACTGAAAAACCCTCATATACCCTAATAAAAACACTAACAAACCCTAGTAAACCCTAAAAATCCCTAACAAACCCTAATAAACCATACTCAACCCTAATAAACCCAAATTAAACATTAAAGATACCGACTCAACCGTAATACAACCCTAAAAATACCTACTCGAACCTAATAAACCTTAACACACCATAACAAACCATAAGAAACCCCACTAAACCCTAAAAAGGTAAATATACCATTAAAAACTCTTGAAACACCTAATAAATGCTAATAAAACCTAACAAAGCTTAAAAGTGCTAATAAACACAAATAAACACTACTAAACACTAAAAACCCTAATATACCCTCTTAAAATTTAATAAACCCTAATGAACCATAATAAACCATAATACATCTTAAAAAACCCAAATATACCATAATATACCATAATATACCCAAATAAACCCAACTCAATCCTAATAAATCCCTAAAAATACCTAATAAACACTAATAAACCTTGACACACCGTAATAAACCCTAATAAAATCCTAATAACCCCCACCAAACCCTAAAAAATGCTAATATTCCATTAAAAACCCTAAAACCCTAACAAACTATAATAAATGTTAATATCAAATAAAAATCCTAAAAATGATAGTAAACCCTAAAAATACCTCTAGTAATAATAGTAGTAATAACGCACGTGCATGTGCAGATGCATGTGCATGGTTTAAATAATAAATCATTATGAACATGCATGTGCATATGCATGAACATTTTCATGTGAATGATAGTAAATAACAAATTACAAATATTATCACTTGTGAATTGCATGTGTATTTTCATGTGCATGTGGATGATAATAAATAATAACGCACATCAATGTGCATGTGCATGTGCATGGTAATAAACAATAAATAATAACAAATTCCTCATGAATATGCATTTGCATGTGAATGATAATAAATAATAACACATGTGATAATAGAATAACGCAAGTGCATTGCGTGTGCACGTGCATGAGAATAAATAATAATAACTGATGTGATAATAGAATAACACAAGTGCATTGCATTTTCATGTGCATGGTAATAAATAATATATAATAACACACGTTTATGTGCATTTACATGTAATGATAATGATAATGACGCATGCACATGCATGGTAATAAATAATAAATAACAACCCACATGCATGTGAATTTGTATTTGATGATACAAACAACCACAAAAACAACAACAGTAATAATAATAATAGAATAACGCAAGTTCATTGCATGTGCACATGCAGGGTAGTAAATAATAAATAAATAATAGTAAATAAAAACGCACATGCATGTGCATGTGCATTTACATTTGATCATAATATAAATAATACTAGTTTTAATAATAATAATAATAATAACAATAATGCGTGTTCATGGTAATAAATAATAATTAACAATGCACATGCATGTGGATTTGCATATGATAATGATAATAATAATGATAAAGATAATAATAATAATAATAATAATAATAATAGAATAATACAAGTTCTTTGTATATGCACGCGCATGATAAAAAATAACCAATAATAACACATGTGCATCTGCATTTTCATGTGATGATGATAATAATAACAACAGTAGTGGTAGTAGTGATAATATTAGTAGTACCAATGCATGTGATAATAGAATATTTCATATTCATTATGTGTACACGTGCATGGTAATAAATAATAACGTGTGTGCATTGCATTTGCATGTGATGATGATGGCAGTGATAATAATAATAATAAGAATAAGAATAATAAGAATAATAATAACAACAATAGTGCATGTGATAATAGAATAATACACATGAATTGAATGTACGTGTTTAAGTATTTTCATGTGCATTTGCATGTCCATTTTCATGTGATGATGATAACAATAACAACAACAACAACAACAACCACAATAATAATAATAACAATAATAACAACAACACATGTGATAATAAAATAGCATGTGTGCATTGCATGTGCACGTGCATGGTAATAAAAATATAATAATAAATCACGTGTATAAACATGTGCATTTTCATGAGATGATGATGATGATAATAATAATAACTGTAATAATACGTTATAGTTGTTTAAAAAACTGCTGACATGACAAAAGTGTTAGAAATGGTGTCTCGAAAAACCTAAAAAATCATAATGTCATTAAAAAAGGAATAAATACTTCTTCAAGTGTCTATTTTCACTCCATGAATAGTCAAACTAAATTTCATGGAACGAAATATGATAAAAATAGGTGTCAAAGGCCGAATAGACAAACAGATCAGAAGTTATGACCGTATTAAGAAAAATTTGATTGGGATCCGAACACAGAAATGGAGTTTTGGAGGCCTTATGATGGGTTTTTGGGATTTTAGGGTCCCAAAAATGAATTGAACTCTTTTCAAGTTATCCTTTTGCGTAGATCACTTTGTTGGCATCAATTTGATATGTGGTATGGCTCAAATGGACAACTGGAGTGAAAGTTATGGATGTTTGAAGTTGGACTTTTTTTTTGGAGTGGTATAACTAATATATATTATGTTACTTTGATCTTATCACAGTTTCAATTAGACTTGGTCCTCACTCATCTCACGAAATTCAATTTTACTAGTCACAACACTCAAATGGACACCCGAAGGAGAAGTTATTCCTATTTTAGTGAGTTGCGGGATTCTTAGGTTTTTAGGCGCTAGGAGGTTTGCTCAATTTAAAACGACAATAACTTCTGATATGTGTGTTTATTTTGGTTCTAAAACATATCCAATCGAAGATTGTGAAAAGTTACACACTCTGAAAACCAATAGAACCCCTTCTGACTTTCTTCAACCCCCAAAAAGACACAAAATCGATTTGGATGGTCAAAAGATTGGCTTATAGTATCCATTTTGAAACAAATTTTTCTATGGGTGTCCGTTTTGCTTCTACCACATATCAAATCGAAGCTTGAGACTATACCTACACTCCTATAACCACTGAAGCACCTTCTCACATCCATGAAGGCCCAAAACGGTACATAAACCCTCCAAAAGACCATAACTTCTACTTCGGGAGTCCGTTTTGCCTCTACCAAATATCAAATCGAAGCTTTCGATTAGATCTACACATCTGTGACCAAAAGGAACACCTTATCACCTTCTTAATGACCTGAAGGGTCCTTAAGTACTCAAAATGACCATAACTTCTGCACTAGGTGTCTGTTTCACCTCTACCACATATCAAATTGAAGCTTGCTACTAGCTCTACACATATGTGACAACCATGGAAAACTAAAAAACCCTAAAAACCATGAATAACCCCATAAACACTAAAAAAAATTAAAAACCATGCAAAACCCTAACAAACCCTAACAAACACAAACAAACCCTAGACAACCCTAATAAACCCTAAAAAAACCCTACTCAACCCTATGAAACCCTTAAAAACCCTAAAAACCCACTAACAAACCCTAAAAACCTCAAAATAAATCTTAATACACCCTAAATAACACAAAAAACCCAAAAAACCAAAAATACCCTAAAGAGCCCTAAAGAACCCTAAAGAACCACTAAAGCCAATAACAACGCTACATAAACCCTGTCAATTGCTACAAAAAACCTGAAAAATGCTTCAAAACCCCCAAAACGCAACAAAACTTAAAAAATGCTAAAATAACCCTTACAAAGCATAAAAAAATCCAAACACACCCATAAAAGCCAAAAAACGCATAAAACACCAAACAAGTCAAAAAAACCATAACAAACACAAAAAACCCTAACAAAACCTACCAAACCCTAACAACCACTAATAACCCCTAAGAACAACTAATAAACCCTAATAACCTATAAAACCCACTATTAAACCCTAAAAACCCTAATAAACACTAATAAATTGTAAAAACCTTTATTAAACCCTAACAAAATTTATTGGACCCTGATAAACACTACAAAATCCCTAAAACCCCTAATATACAATAAAAACCACTATTAAACCATAATAAACACAAATAATCACTAAAAACACTCACAAACCCGACAAAATGCTTCAAAAATCTCCATATAATAGCCTACAAATCCTTACAACCCAATAATAAACCCTAAAAACCCTAATAATCCCAATATAAATCGTAACAATCCCTAACAACCCCAAATAAATCATAATAAATCCTAACAATGCCAAATAAATTGTAACCAACTAAAATAAACCATAACAAACCCCTAATAAACCCCAATAAACCCTAACAAATCATAATAAACCCTAATAAATTGTAATAAACCCAAATACACGTTACTAAACCCTAATAAATAAAATAATCCTTAATAAACCCTAATAAATCCTAAATAGCCCTAAAAAGGTTTATAAACTTTAGAAAAATCTATTAATGCCTACAAAAGCCCAATAAAACCCTAATATACAATAAAAAATGCTAATAAACTGTAACAAATCCTAAAGAACGCTAATAAAACCTAAATAACCCAAATAATCCCTAAAGGACCATATTTAACTCTAAAAACACTAAGAAACTCTAAATAACCCAAAAAACGCTAAAACACATTATATAAACCCTACAAACCGCCACAATAACCAAACAAACCCTAGAACACACTAAAAAACCCTAACAACCCCTATCAATCCGAAAAAACAGATAAACCCATAAAACCCCCCAAAACCCATTAAAAATCCATCAGATACCATATAAACCCATAAACACCCATTAACAACCCTTAAAAACCCTAAAAACTCTTGAAACCATAAAATACCATTAAAACCCTAAAAAGGCTTCAAATAGATACATAAACCCTAAAAACATTACATAAACCCTAAAAAATGCAAAAAAACCCTAAAACCCAACATAAACCCAAAACATTCTACATAAATCCAAAAACCACTACATAAACCCTATAACTATAACATAAACCCTATAAAACACAACATAAACCCTAAAAACGCAACATAAACATTAAAAAACACTACATAAAACCTAAAAACACAATATAACCCCTAAAAACACTACATGAACCATAAAAATGTTACATAAACCCTAAAAATTGCAACATAAAAGCTACATCAGCCCTAAAAATGCTACATAAACCTAGAAAATGCAACATAAACCCTAAAAAATGCTACATGAATCTTAAACCCTAAACATGCTACATAAACCCTAAAAACGTTACATAAACTCTAAAAATGAAACATAAAATCTAAAACCGCTAACTAAACCCTAAAACGCTACATAAAAACTAAAAATTCTATATAAACTCTAACAATGCTACACAAACCCTAAAAATTCTACAAAAACCCTAAAGACGTTTTAAAACCCTCAAAAATATTAAACCCTAATATACCATAATATAAAAAATTAAACCCTAATAAACCCCTAATAAACTCTAATAATCCCTAAAAATATCTTATAAACCTTAAAATCCTATGAAACTCTATAGAACCCTAATAAAACCCCAAAAATACATAATAAAACCTAATAAATGATAATGAAACCTAATAAACCCTAAAAACATGTTATGAGAACCTAAAAAACCCAAACCAACCCTAATAAACACTAATAGACACTAATAAACCATAATAAACCCCAAAAAAACCCTAAAAAGCCCTAATAAACCATAAATAAAGCCAAAAAAACCCCTACTCAACCCTAACAAACCTTAACAAACCATAATAACCCCTAATAAAACCCTACAGACCCTAAAATAGAAAAAATTCTAGTATACCATAAAAAATACCTTGAAACCCTAATAAACTCTAATATAACCTAATAAACCCTAAAAATGCTAACAAACAATAAAAAAAATGATCACAAACAATAAAAACGCCCTATATTACCTAAAAAGACCTAAAAGCACTAATATAACCTAATAATGACAAAAAATGCTAACATATCATAAAAATCGATTGAAAACCTAAAAAAGCATAATAAACTCTAATATAAACAAAGAAACCCCAAAATGATCACAAAAAAAAACAAAATGCTCACAAACAATAAAAACACGCTATATTATCTAAAAAGACCTAACAAACAGTAATATAACCTAATAAAACAATAAAAGTGATAAAACCCTAACAAACCCTAATAAACCCTAAAAATCCCTAATAAACCCTAATAAAAATGAATAAACCCTAATAAAACACTAAAAATACCTTCTCAACCCTAGCAAACCTTGAAACACCATAACAAAACCTAATAAAACCCAACAAAACCCCAATAAATAAAAAAACGCAAACAAAACATTAAAAAGCCCTAGAAACCCTAATAAACCATAATAAATTCAAATAAAAGCTAATAAATCATTAAAAATGCCCAAAAACACTAAAAATACGCTAATAAAACCTAAAAAGTCACAACAACCCCTCATATATATTAACAAAAACTAAAAAACACTCATATACCCTAATAAAAACACTAACAAACCCTAGTAAACCCTAAAAATCCCAAACAAACCCAAATAAACCTTACTAAACCCTAATAAACCCTAATAAAACATTAAATTCACCGACTCAATCCTAATAAAACCCAAAAATTACCTACTCAATCCTAATAAACCTTAACACACCATAATAAACCATAATAAACCCCACTAAACCCTAAAAATGCAAATATTCCATTAAAAGCCCTAAACCCCCTATTAAATTCTAATAAAACCTAAAAATCATAAAATTGCTAATAAACACGAATAAACACTACTAAACACTAAAAACCCCTAATATACCCTCTTAAAAATTAATAAACCATAATGAACCATAATAATCCCTAATAAATCCTAAACATACCCAAATATACCGTAATATGCCATAATATACCCTAATAAACACAACTCAATCCTAATAAAACCCTAAAAATTTCTAATAAACCCTAATGAACTTTGACACACCATAATAAACCATAATAAAATCCTAATAACCCCCACCAAACTCTAAAAACACTAATATACCATTAAAAATCCCTAAAACCCTAACATACCATAATAAATGTTAATAACACCAAAATATCCTAAAAATGATAGCAAACCCTAAAAATACCTCTAATAATAATAATAGTAATAACGCACGTGCATGTGAATATGCATGGGAATGGTTTAAATAATAAGTCATAACACACGTGCATGTGCATATGCCTGCGCATTTGCATTTGAATGATAATAAATAATAAATTATAAATAATAACGCATGTGAATTGCATGTGTATGTTCATGTGTATGTGAATGATAATAAATAATAAATAATTACGCACATAGAAGTGCGTGTGCATGTGCATGTGCATGGTAATAAACAATAAATAATAACCAAGTCCACATGAATGTGCATTTTCATGTGAATGATAAAAAATAATAAATAATAACACACATGATAATAGAATAACGCATGTGCATTGTGTGTGCATGTGCATTGGAATAAATAATAATAACACATGTGATAATAGAATAATGCAAGTGCATTTAATTTGCATGTGCATGATAATAAATAATATATAATAATGCACGTGCATGTGCGTTTACATGTAATGATAATGACAATGACGCATGCACGTTCATGGTTATAAATAATAAATAACAACACAGGTGCATGTGCATTTTTATTTGATGATACAAACAACAACTAAAACAACCACAAAAATAATAATAATAATAATAATAATAATATAATAACGCAAGTGCATTTCATGTGCACGTGCATAGTAGTAAATAATAAATAAATAATGATAAATAAGAATGCACATGCATGTGCATGTGCCTTTATATTTGATGATAATATTAATAATACTAATTGTAAAAATAATAATATCACATGCACATGCATGTTAATAAATAATAAATAACAACGCACATGCATGTGCATTTGCATGTGATAATGATAATAATAATCATAATGATAATAATAATAATAATAATAACTTTGATGATAATAATGATAATAAAAAAAAGAATAATACAAGTGCATTGCATATGCACATGTATAGTAATAAATAATAAATTATAACGCATGTGCGTCTGCATTTTCATGTGATGATAATAATAATAACAGCAGTAGTGGTAGTAGTGATAATATTACTATTACCAATGCATGTGATAATAGAATATTTCATGTGAATTACGTGTGCACGTGCTTGGTAATAAATAATAACGTGCGTGCATTGCATTTTCATGTGATGATGGAGACGATGATAATAATAATAACAATATTATTATTATTATTATTAACAACACATGTGATAATAGAATAACGCATGTGCATTGAATGTGCATCTTAATATATTTTCATGTGAATTTTCATGTGCATTTTCATGTGATGATAATAACAATAACAAAAACAACAACAACAACAACCACAATAATAATATCAACAATAAGAATAACAACATACGTGATAATAAAATAACGTGTGTGCATTGCAGGTGCAAGTTCATGGTAATAAAAAGAAAATAATAATGCACGTGCACATGGAAAAATGCATGTGATAATAGAATAATATAGGTGCATTGCGTGTGCGCATGCATGGTAATAAATAATAACGGACGTGCATGTACATTTTCATGTGATGATAATAATAATAATAGTAATAATAATATTAATAATAATAACAACAACAACAACAACATATGCACGTGCATGGAAATAAATAATATATTATAAATAATAAATAATAACTCATGTGCATCTGCATTTTCATGTGACGATAATGATAATAATAATAACATAAATAACAATAATGATAATGATAATAATGATAATGATAACAATGATAATAATAACATGTGTGATAACAGAATAACACACGTCCTAACAAACCCTAACAAAAGCTAACAAACCCGAACAAACACTAATAACCCCTAAGAACCACTAATAAACCCAAATAACACATGAAACCCACTATTAAACCCTAAAACCCTAATAAGCCCGAATAAATCATAATAATATGTAATAAACCCTAAAACCCCTATTAGAGTCTAATAAACACTAAAAAATCACTAAAACCCCTAATATACAATAAGAAACACTATTTAACTATAATAAATCCTAATAATCACTAAAAAACCTATCAAACCTGACAAAACACTACAAAACCCACCAAATAATAGCCTACACACCCTATAACCCACAAATAAACCCTAACAAACCCTAATAACCCCATTATAAATCGTAACAAATCCTAACAACGCCAAATAAATCGTAACAAATCCTAACAACGCCAAATAAATCGTAACAAAATGAAACAAACTGTAAAACCCCCCTAATAAACCGCAATAAACCCTAAAAAATCGTAATAAACCCTAATAAATATTAATAAACCCAAATACACCTTAATAAACCTTAATAAATAAAATAAACCCTAAGAAACCCTAATAAATCCTAAATAACCCTAAAAAAGTTTGATAAACCTTAAAAATGCTATTAATGCCTACAAAAGCCCAATAAAACCCTAATATACAATAAAAATTCTAATAAACCGTAACAAACCCTAATAAACCCTAAAAACAATAATAAACTCTAAAGAACCCTAAAAAACCCTACAGAACCTAAAAAACGCTAAAACACAATACATAAACCTTAAAAAAACTACAATACCCAAACAAACCCTAAAACACAATAAAACCCCTAAGAACCCCTATCAATCCTAAAAACACAAATAAACCCTTAAAAACACCCCAAAAAACCATTGAAAACACATCAAATACCATAAAAACCATAAACACCCGTTAACAACCCTTAAAAACCCTAAAAACCACGACAAACCGTAAACAACCATTAAAACCCTAAAAAAGGCAACAAATAGATACATATACCCAAAAAACATTACATAAACCCTTTAAATGAAACATAAACCCTAAAAATGCAACATAAACACAAAAAACGAAACATAAACCGAAAAAACACTACATAAACTCAAAAAGCACTACATAAACCCTAGAACTATAACATAAACTCTAAACAACACAACATAAACATTAAAAAATTCTACATAAAACCAAAAAACACAACACAAACCATAAAAATACTACATGAACCCTCAAAACGTCACATAAACCCAAAAAATGCAACATTAACGCGACATCACCCATAAAAATGCTACATAAACCCAGAAAACGCAACATAAACCCTAAAAAATGATACATAAAACCTAAACCCTAAACACGCTACATAAACCATAAGAATGTAACATAAACCCAAAAAATACTACATAAAACCTAAAAAAGATAACTAAACCCTATAAACGCTACATAAACCCAGAAAACGCAACCTAAACCCTAAAAAATGCTACATAATACATAAAACCTAAACACGCTACATAAACACTACAAATGTAACATAATCCCTAAAAAATACTACATAAAACCTAAAAACTCTAACTAAACCCTAAAAGCGCTACCCAAACACTAAAAAATTCAATAAAAACCCTAGAGATGCTTCAAAACCCTCAAAAATATTAAACCCTAATAAACCCCTAATAAACACTAATAATCCCTAAAAATTCCATGTTATCCATAAAAACCCTAAGAGACTCTACTCATCCCTAATAAAACCCCAAAAATATCTAATAGACCCTAATAAATCATAATAAAACCTAATCAACCCTAAAAACATGTTATAAAAACCTAAACAACCCTAACCAACCCTAATAGACACTAATAAACTGTAATAAACCCCAAACAACCCCTAAAAATCCCTAATAAACCATAAATAAATCCAAATAAACTCTACTCAATCCAAACAAACCATGACACACCATAATGACTCCTAATAAAACCCTACAAAAACCTAATAACGAAAACAAACGCTAATATACATTAAAAAATCCCTAGAAACCCTAATTAACTCTAATAAAACCTAATGAACCCTAAAAACGATCAAAAACAATAAAAAATGATCACAAACAATAAAAACACATTATATTACCTAAAAAGATCTAAAAACAATAATATAACCTAATAAAGAAAAAAATGCTAATATACCATAAAAATCCCTAGAAACCATAATAAACCATAATAAACTATAATATAACCTAAGAAATCCTAAAAACGCACAAAAAAAAAATACAAAATGCTCACAAACAATAAAAAATGCTATATTATCTAAAAAGACCTAACAATCACTAATATAACCTAATAAAACAAAAAAAAAACTAATAAACCCATAACAAACCCTAATAAACCCAAAAAATCCCGAATAAACCCTAATAAAAACTAATAAACCCTAATTAAACTATAATAAAACACTAAAAATAACTTCTCAACCCAAATAAACCGTGACACACCATAACAAATCCTAATAAAATCCAACTAAACCCCAATATACAAAAAAAACACAAACAAACCAGTAAAAAGACCTAAAAAACCTAATAAACCATAATAAAATCTAATAAAAACTAATAAACCATAAAAAATTCTCAAAAACACTAAAAACGTGCTAATAAAATCTAAAAAGTCATAACAACACCTCATATATATTAACAAAAACTATAAAACACTCATATACCCTAATAAAAACACTAACAAACCCTAGTAAACCATAAAAATCACTAACAAACACTAATAAAAACTAATCAACCCTAATAAACCCTAATGAAACCCTAAAGATACCTAATAAACCCTAATAAAACCCTAAAAATTCCGACTCAACCATAATAAACATTTACACACTAAAATAAACCATAATAAACCCCATTAAACCCTAAAACGCAAATATACCATTAAAAATCCCTAAAACCCCTAATAAATGCTAATAAAACCCCAAAAAGATTAAAAGCACTAACAAACCCAAATAAACACTACTAACAATAAAAAACCCTAATGTACCCTCTTAAAAATAAATAAACCATAATGAATGATAAAAAACCCTAATAAATCCAAAACATACCCAAATATACCATAATATACCATAATATACCCTAATAAACCCAAATCAATCCTAATAAAACCCTTAAAATAACTAATAATCCCTAATAAAAATTAACACACCATAATAAACCCTAATAAAATCCTAATAACCCCCACCAAAACCTAAAAACGCTAATATACCATTAAAAACACAAAAACCATAATAATCCATAATAAATGTTAATGACACCTAAAAATTCTAAAAAATTCTAGTAAACACTAGAAATACTTCTAATAATAATAATATTAATAACACATGTGCATGTGCATATGCATTTGCACGGTTTAAATAATCAATCATAATGCACGTGCATGTGCTGATGCCTGCGCATTTGCATTTTAATGATAATAAATTATAAATTATAAATAATAATGCTTGTGAATTACATGTGTATGTGCATGTGCATGTGAATGATAATAAATAATAAATAATAAATAATTAAGCATATCCATGTGCATGTGCATGTGCATTGCATGTGCATGGTAATAAACAATAAATAATAACCAAGTCAACATGAATGTGCATTTTCATGTGAATGATAATAAATAATAAACAATAACACATGTGATAATAGAATAATGGACGTGCATTGCGTGTGCACATGTACAAGAATAAATAATAATAACACATGTGATAATGGAATAATGCAAGTGCATTGCAGTTGCATGTGCATGATAATAAATAATATATAATAACACACGTGCATGTGCATTTACATGTAATGATAATGATAATGACGCATGCATGTGCATGGTAATAAATAATAAATAACAATGCATGTGCATGTGCATTTGGATTTTATGATACAAAATAATAATAATAATAGTAGTAGTAGTAGTAATAGTGATAATAATAGAATAAAGCATGTTCATTTCATGTGCACGTGCATAGTAGTAAATAATAAATAAATAATAATAAATAAGAACGCACATGCATGTGCATGTGCCTTTACATTTGATGATAATATTAATAATACTAATTGTAATAATAATAATAATAACTCATGCATGTGCATTTTCATGTGATAATGATAATTTTAATTATAATGATAATGATAATAATAATAATAATAATAAAAGAATAATACAAGTGCATTGCATATGAACGTGCATGGTAATAAATAATAATTAATAATGAACGTGTATCTACATTTTCATGTGATGATTGTAATAATAACAACAGTAGTAATAATTGTAGTAGTGGTGGTGATAATACTAGTATTACCAATGCATGTGATAATAGAATATTTCATGTGCATTACGTGTGCATGTGCATGGTAATAAATAATAATGCTCGTGCATTGAATTTGCATGTGATAATGATGATGATGATGATAATAATAATAATAATAACCACGCATGTGATAATAGAATAACACACGTTCATTGAATGTGTATGTATGTACATTCTCATGTGCATTTTCATGTGATGATAATGATAAAAACAACAACAAAAACAACAACCACAATAATAATAATAACAATAACAATAACAACATATGTGATAATAAAATAATGTTTGTGAATTGCATGTGCACATGCATGGTAATAAAATATAATAATAATGCATGTGAATGTTCATGTGCAAGTGGATGAGGTGATGATAATAATAATAATAATAACAGTAATAATAAGATATAGTTGTTTGAAAAAATAGAAAACTGGACAAAAATGCTAGAAATGGGGTCTTGAAAAACCTAACAAATCACAGAGTCATTGAAAAAAGCATAACTTCTTCTTCAGGTGTCCTTTTCCACTATGTGAATAGTCAAACTAAATCTCATGGATTGAAATGCGATAAAAATAGGTGTTGGAGGCCGAACAGACACCCAGATTAGAAGTTATTACCATTTTAAGAAAAAATTGACAGGGATCTGTACATGGAAGTGGAGTTTTGGAGGCCTTCTAATGGGTTTCTGGGATTTTAGGGTCTTTACCTTGACTTGAATTCTATTCAAGTCATCCTTCTGCGTAGATCTCTTTTCTACATTCGATTTGATATGTGTTAGAGCTCAAATGGACAACTGGAGCAAAAGTTATGGCCATATGAATTTAGACTTTTTTTTGAGTGGTATAAGTAATATATATTATATTTATTTGATCATCTCATAGTTTCTACTAAACATGGTCCTCACACATCTCATGAGCTTCAATTTGACTCTACCACATATCAAATCGAAGTATGCGACTAGACCTACACTCCTATATCCACTGAAGCACCTTCTCACATCCTTGAAGGCCCAAAATGTACTTAAACCCTCCAAACGACCATAACATCTACTCTGGGTGTCCGTTTTGCCTCTACCATATATCAAATCGAAGCTTTCGACTAGATCTACACATCTATGGCCAATAGGAACACCTTGTCACATTCGTAAAGCCCCAAAATGTCCTTAACTCGTCCAAATGACCATAACTTCTGCTCTAGGTGTCTGTTTCACCTCTACCACATATCAAATTAAAGCATTCGACAAGCTCTACACATGTGTGACAACCATGAACAACTAAATAACCCTAAAAACCATTAATAACCACATAAACACTAACCCTAAAAAACCCTGAAAAACCCAAAAAACCCCTAAAAACATAAAAAACCCTAACAAACCCTAACAAAACCAAACAAACCCTAAAAATCCCTAACAAACCCCAAGAAACACTATGAAACCCCAATAAACCCAAAGAAACACGAAGAAACCCATATACCCCCTATGAAACCAAAAGAAACACTAACAAAACCCTAAGAAAACCAAAGAAACACTAACACAACCTTATAAACCCTAACACACACTTAGAAACCCTAACACACCCATAGAATTCCTAGAACACCCATAGAAACCCCAACACACCCATAGAAACCCTAACACATACTTATAAAGCCATATAAACCATATCACACCCTTAGAAACCCTAACCCGCCCATAAAAACCCTAACCCACCCTTAGACACCCTAACTCACCCTTAGAAACTCTAACAAACACTTAGACACCCTAAATTACTCTAATAAGAACTATTAAATCCTAACAAACCCTACCAACCAATAATAAACAATAATAAACCCTAATAAACCCTAAAGACCAATACTAAACCCTAATAAACACACAAATAAGTCGCAATACACCCTAAAAACCCTATTAGACCCCAACAAAAGCTACAAAATACCTAAAAACCCAAATATACAAAAAATGATGTTAAACCATTAAAAATGATAATATTCTGAAAAAAACCCTAACAAACCCGGAAAAACCTGACAAAACCCTTAAAAAACCCTAGAAATCCTAAAAACCCAAAAAACATCAAAAAAACCCTAAAAAACCCTAAAAACCCTAAAATATCCTAAAAACCCTAGAAAACCCTAAAAACCCTAAAAACCCTACAAACACGAAAAAACTGAAAAAACCCATAACAAACCTAAAAACCCCTAAAAACCCTCAAAAAACCTCAAAAAACCTCAAAAAACGCTAAAACCCCTAAAACCCCTAAAAATGCTAAAAACCCTAAAGGGCCTAAAAATCCCGAAAAAAACCCTAAAAAACCCTATGAAAACCCTTAAAACCCCTAAAACCCCCCAGAAAACCCTAAAAAAATCAATAGAAACCCTAATACACCATAAACAACCCTATAGAACACTAAAAAACCCTAAAGAACCACTAATGCCACTAACAACGCTACATAAAATGTAACAATTGCAACAAATAAATGAAAAATGCATCAAAACCCACAAAATGAAACAATACCCCAAAAAACTCTAAAATTACCCTAACAAAGCTTTAAAAATCCAAACACCCCCATAAAACCCAAAAAATGCATAAAACCCCAAACAACTCAAACAAACCAAAAAACCCCAAAAACCCTAACAATACCTAATAAAACCCTAACAACCACTAATAACCGCTAAGAACCACTAATAACCCCTAAGAACCACTAATAAACCCTAATAACACATAAAACCCACTATTAAACCCTAAAAAGCCTAAGAAACACTATTAAATCCTAATAACCACTAATAAACCCTCACAAACTCTATTAGACCCTAATAAATGTTAAAAAGGCCATAAAACCCCTAATATACAATAAAAACACTATTAAACCATAATAAACCCTAATAATCACTAAAAACCCTAACAAACCTGACAAAACACTACAAACAACTTCCATATAATAGCGTACAAAACCCTATAACCCACTAAGAAACCCTAACAAACCCTAATAACCCCAAAATAAATCGTATCAAACCCTAACAACCCCAAATAAATCTTAACAAGTCCTAACAACGCCAAATAAATCGTTATAAACTGAAACAAACCATAATAAACCCCTAACAATCTGCAATAAACCCTAAAAAATCATAATAAACCCTAAGAAATCATAATAAACCCAAATACACGTTACTAAACCCTAATAAATAAAATAAACACTATTAAATACTAATAAATCCTAAATAACCCTAAAAAGGTTGATAAACCCTAGAAAAAGATATTAATGCCTACAAAAGCCCAATAAAATCCAAATATACAATAAAAAATGCTAATAATCTGTAACAAATCTTAAAGAACACTAATAAACCCTAAAGAACCCTAATAAACCCTAAAGAGCCTTATTAAACTCTAAGGAACACTAAAAAACACTAAATAACCCAAAAAAATCATAAACACATCATATAAACCCTAAAAACCGCTACAATACCCAATCAAAACCAAAAACACACTAAAAAACCCAAACAACCCCTATCAATAACAAAAAAAACAAATGAACTCGTAAAAACCCCCAAAAAACTATTAAAAGCCATCAGATACCATAAAAAACAATAAGCATCCGTTAACAACCCTTAAAAACCCTAAAAACACTAAAAAACATCAACAACCATTAAACCCCTAAAAAGACTTCAAATAGATACATAAACCCTAAAAACATTACATAAACCCTAAAAAATGGAACAAAAACCATAAAAACGCAACATAACCCAAAAAACGCAACACAAACCCAAAAAACTCTACAAAAACTCCCAAAAGCACTAAATAATCCCTAAAACTGTAACATAAACCCTAAAAAACCCAACATAAACCCTAAAAACGCAACATAAACACTAAAAAACGCTACATAAAACCTAAAAACACAATATAAACCCCAAAAATAATCCATGAACCCTAAAAACGTTACATAAACCCTAAAAAATGCAACATAAATGCTACATCACCCCTCATAATGCTACATAAACCCTAAAAACACAACATAAACCCTAAAAAATGCTACATAAAACCTAAACCATAAACATGTTATATAAACCCTTAAAATGTTACATTAACCCTAAAAATGATACCAAACAGCTAACTAAACCCTAAAAATGCTACATAAACACTAAAAATACTACATAAACTCTAACAACGCTCCATAAACCCTAAAAAATGTGACAAAAACCCTAAAGACGCTTTTAAACCCCCAAAAATATTAAACCCTAATATACCATAATATAAACAATTAAACCCTAAAAAACCCTAATAAACTCTAACAATCCCTAAAAACACCTTATAATTGCTAGAATTCTATTAAACTCTTCTAAACCCTAATAAAACCCCAAAAATAGCAAATAAACCCTAATAAATAATAATAAAACCTAATAAACCCTAAAAACACGTTATGAAAACCTAAACAACCCTAACCAGCCCTAATAGACACCAATAAACACTAATAAACCCCAATAAACCCTAAAAATTCCTAATAAACCATAAATAAATCCAAATAATCCTTACTTAACCCTAACAAACCTTAACACATGATAATAACCCCTAATAAAACCCTACAAAACCCTAATAAAGAAAAAAATGCTAGTATACCTTAAAAAATCCCTAGAAACCCTAATAAATTCGAATATAATCTAATAAACCCTAAAAATGCTCACAAACAATAAAAACGATCATAAATAATAAAAACGCGCTATATTACCTAGAAAGAACTAAAAAAACTAATATAACCTAATAAAGACAATAAATGCTCATATACCATAAAAATCCATAGAAACCCTAATAAAGCACAATAAAATCTAATATAACCATAGAAACCCTAAAACGCTCACAAACAAACACAAAATTCTCACAAACAATAAAAACACACTATATTATCTAAAAAGACCTAACAAACACTAATATAACATAATAAAATAAAAATACCATTAATCCCCTAACAAACCCTAATAAACCCTAAAAATACATTTTCAACCCTAATAAACCTTGACACACCATAACAAAACCAAATAAAACCCAACTAAACCCCAATAAACAAAAAAATGAAAAAAACCATTAAAAAGACCTAGAAACCCTAATAAACCGTTATAAATTCAAATAAAAGCTAATAAACCATTAAAAATGCTCACAAACACAAAAAACACGCTAATAAAACCAAAAAAGTCATCACAACCCCTCATATATATTAACAAAAACAATAACAAACTCATATACCCTAACAAAAACACTAACAAAACCTATAAAACCCAAAAAATCCCTAAAAACCCTAATAAACCGTACTCGACCCTAATATACCCTATTTAAACAATAAAGATACCGACTCAACCCTAAAAAAGACCTAAAAATACATATGCAACCATAATAAATCTTAATAAACCATAATAAACCCCGCTAAACCCCAAAAAATGAAAATAAACCATTAAAAAGCCCTAAAATTCCTAATAAATGCAAATAAAACTTAACAAAGATTAAAAGTGCTAAAAAACCCGAATAAACATATATCAACACTAAAAAAACTAATATACCCTCTTAAAAATTCATAAAATCTAATGAACCATAATAAACCCTAATAAATCCTAAACATACCGAAATATATCATAATATAACATAATATACCCTAATAAACACAACTCAATCCTAATAAAACCCCAAAAATACCTAATATACCCTAATAAACCTTAACACACCATAATAAACCCTAATAAAATCCTAATAAGCCCCACCAAACTCTAAAAACACTAATATACCATTAAAAAAACCTAAAACCCTAACAAACCATAATAAATGTAAATAACACCGAAAAATCCTAACAAATGATAGTAAACCCTAAAAATACCTTTAATAATAATTGTAGTAATAACGCACGTGCATGTGGATATGCTTGTGCAGGGTTTAAATAATAAATCATAATGCGCATGCATGTGCATATGCCTACGCATTTTCATGTGAATGATAAAAAATAATAAATTATAAATAATAACACATATGAATTGCATGTGTATGTGCATGTGCATGTGCATGTGCATGTGACTGTGCATGGTAATAAACAATAAATAATAACCAAGTCCACATGAATGTTCATTTGAATGTGAATGATAATAAATAATAAATAATAAAACATGTGATAATGGAATAACGCATGTGCATTGCATGTGCACGTGCATTAGAATAAATAATAATAACACATGTGATAATATAATAATTCAAGCGCATTGCATTTTCATGTGCATGATAATAAATAATATATAATAATGCATGTGCATGTGCCTTTACATGTAATTATAATGATAATGGAACATGCACATGAATGGTAATAAATAATAAATAACCACGCAAATGCATGTGAATTTATATTTGATGATACTAACAACAACAACAACAAGAATAATAATAATAATAATAATAATAATAGAATAACGCAAGTGCATTTCATGTGCATGTGCATAGTAGTCAGTAATAATTAAATAATAATAAATTATAATGGACATGAATGTGCATGTGCATTTACATTTGATGATAATATTCTTAATTCTAATTTTAATAATAATAATAATAATAATAACGCATGCACGTGCATGGTAATAAATAAAAATTAACAAGGCACATGAATGTGCATTTTCATGTGATAATGATAATAATAATGATAATGATAATAATAATAATAATAATAAACTGTGATAATAATAATAATAATAATAATAATAAGAATAAAATAATAATACAAGTGCATTGCATATGCACGTACATGGTAATAAATAATAAATAATTACGCATGTGCATCTACATTTGCATGTGATGGTAGTAATAAAAACAGTAGCAGTAATAATAGTAGTAGTAGTGGTGATAATACCAGTAGTACTAATGCATATGATAATAGAATATTTTGTGTGAATTACATGAGCATGTGTATGGTAATAAATAATTACTCCCATGCATAGCATTTTCTTGTGATGATGTTGTGGTAATAATGATAATAATAATAATAATCATAATAATAATAATAATAACAACGCATGTGATGATACAATAACGCAGGTTCATTGAATATTCATGTATGTGAATTTGGATGTTCATTTTCATGTGATGAAAATAAAAATAACAACAACAACAATAATAATAACAGCAACCACAAAAATAATAATAACAATAGTAATAACAACGCATGTGATAATAAAATAACATGTGTGTAACGACCCAAAGTTTCATTAATGGAAAATCCCTCTTGATCTAGTTAAATGTTTCTTTATGAAAAATGTTTTTTTTATAAGATGTCAACTTCTTTAGTTTTATGTTAAGATTTGTGACCGTTACTTTTATAGCCGTTGAACAGTGATCATCTGAGTAGTATAAACATAAGGCTTTAACAAAACCATTTCTACTCAGACAAAGGAAGCGATGGCCTCATCCAGTAGAATTGCCCCTTACGAAGCCCATTTGTCGGAGCTCGGAAAAGAGGTGGCGTATTTGGGATTTTCCCTTGACCAAGCCCAAGTTGAGATTCATCAAGTCAAGCTCGAACGTGATCGTCTACGGGAAAAATGGAAGTTGATAGAGATTACCACTCGAGCGATGTTATCCGAGCAACCCCAAGAGACTGTCACCATCGCACACCTTACCCTTAAGTCTTATGCGGTTATTTTAAGGGGTTATGTAACAAATAAGTAGCACCATGTTCATGTACATTATTTTTTTATATAATAATGAATATAATTTCTAGTCATTTTTGGATACATTGTAATTAGTTTTTAAAGTACAAATGGTGTTTTTAGTTATTATTTAATTAAGAATTATATTTTATTAAATTAAAGGATTTTTGAATTAAATAATATTTTAATAAAATATTATTATTAATATTAAATTAATTTTTATTAAATATAAATGATCTTATAATTTTATGAATGCAATTAAAATTTTTATTAAGGTTTGAAAGTCGTTTCTGTCAAAACCCGTAAATTTTTTTATAAATGTCAGTTTTTATTTTAAAAGTGAAAATTCACATATTTAGAAAATTATTTAGATAAAATAAATATTATTTTTTGAATCAGGACGTTGAAATTATCCAACGGTGAATTTTTCATAATTTTATGAGAAAGTCAAATTTTTGGGTAAAAATTAAATACCATTTAAATATATAATGTGTTTTATGACATCATAATGACCCAATGGTGATGTAATAAAATACCATAATCCTTATTTTAGGCCAATATATGTTTTATCATTAAAATAATGAGGTTTTGGGTTTGTTTGACTCACTTTTCAAAGCATTAATGGAGCCCTCAAGACTTATTCAACACTTTGCCTTTTTAAATTAATTTCCATGGGAGTGTGACTCACCTCCACATAAGAAACCCTAATTTTTTAATAAGTTCGGACCTTGGAATTGTAAAATATTGTTTTCCTCTTTCCTTTTCCAGAAACCATGGGCAAATACCATGGGATGGTTTGTGGTTTGGATTATTTTAATATAAGGGGTCCCAAACCTAAATAATAAAGAATTCTCTCACCTTTCCTATATAAACCCACCCAAGCTCCCACTTCCTCCTCACTCAAAGCCCTTGAAGTTCGTCTAACCTCTTCCCTACTCTCTCTATAATCCTCTCAAGGTGCCCCAAGCTCCCAAGAAGCCTCTCACAAGCCTCTCTCTAGCCTTTGGAAGCACACTTCCAAGTAAGGGTTTTTTTCTTCCTTTCTCATTTTTGTCAATTTTCTTTATGTTGTATTTCCCTTTTAATTTCAATTATGAATGTCGGGGTATGGTTTCGCACCTCTCCCATACTTCCCTCTTATTGTTTGAATGATTGGAGACCCCTTTCTCTCTCATTAAAATCCTCCCATGTACACCCGTTACTACGCCGAAATTCCGAAAGAAACCTTTTTCTCCTCTTTTATATTCAAGCAATACTTTTGTATCATGAATCTAAATTCCTTTTCAATTGTTGGGACATGTATCTATATGAACTCCTTACTGTCCATTACATGTAAATATGATGAGGAAACCCTTTCTCTCTCATCAACCTTTTTTATGAATTCTTATGTCATGTCGTTACGCTGCCGAAATCACACCGATTTTCTAAGCCAATGTCATTGTGTAGTGAATACCATGCCCATTTCTCCATCAAAGGTATTCACCTTTATGCACATTTACTTATTGGTTTTAAAGTTTCATGTATTAATTCCACATTCCTTTATCGTGGAATAAATGATTATGTTTTATGAATCCTTGTTTTATGATCCATGTGGCACACTTATGCATGAAATGAAATGTTTAAGAAGGGTGCGCCCTTATAGCGCTCCAATGCATTGGGTAAAGTATAGTATCATGTTACGTCATGTGCAATGAGTGTTTACTCATGCTAATTCAAGTGCAACGAGGGTTTACTCGTGCTTCAAGTGCAATGAGGGTTTACTCATGCTCCATGTGCAATGAGCCTTGGCTCATGCTAATTCAATGTTAAGTGTTGTTGCCACATTTCCATGTTATGATTATCATGCTTTATCATGCCTTTATGTTCATGTTTCTATTATGCTCTATTGATATTCCTATTTCCTAACATGTATTTCACTCCTCATGTTATTCATTGTTTACTCCCTTACTGGGCTTTATAGCTCACCCTTTTCTTATGCATGTCCTCAGGTTATCCCATGCAATGCTAAGTACGAAGGAATGTAGTGGTCATGTAAAGGAAGTTTTCAATAAAGATGTTGTATTTCAATTTTAAAGTTTTTATGTAATGATCCTAATTCCCAAATACACTAAACCTCTCGATCTTCTTTGTTGGATCAAGTGAAGTTTTATGTAATAAAGCATGTTTAAGTTGTAATAAAAAAACAGGGTTGTCATAGTTGGTATCAGAGGATAGGTTTAGTTATTTTTGGGATTTGGAAACCCTAGTAAAGCCTTAGATACAAGACTAAGCATAATAAAAACATCCCTATGTTTTGGTAAATACTAAGTAAGTGGTTTATCAAACAAATACATCCCTGTCTGGATACGAGCAGGTAGAGGCGGCTCTGGCACAGATGTATCCTAGGGGTAAAACCCGAAAACACCGCTTTGAGCTAGACTCGAACGGGAAATGGTGCACGACAATGGGTCTTGCTGCACTCTTGGTTATGACACTCCTGGGGGATATGTTTTGATAAATTCACAATCTTAGTATGAACCCTTATTAAGGGAAAAATTCCCCTAAGAATATATGTTAGAAGGAAGATCATGAAAATCCTGGATTGAATCCTATAGACTCATGAGTTAAAGAGATTAAAGTTTATTTATAAGTCATCAACTTTTGTCTTTGGATTACCCTTTATGTGTTACCCCTAACTTTCCTTTTATTCCAGCCAATGGCCGGTAATAGGAGAACTCGGGCTTACAACCGTTGTGAAGATCAGTGTGATGATTGTACTTATGAGATGCCCAATCCAATGGGAGCGGGAATCGCGAACTTTGTCACACTTCTCTCTCAGCTAACTCAAGTTTTTAATAGAAACACTGGTCTAGAGGAACGTTCAACCCCCCCCCCCCCCTAAGAAAGAAGAAGTCGTTATTGAAAGCTTCATGAGACAAAGGCCTCCTACTTTTAGTGGATCGTCCGATCCCATGATCGCTGAACAATGGATCAACTCCATTGAAAAGATATTCTCCATCCTCCAATGCTCTGAAAAAGAGAAGGTTCTCCTGGCGGCTTATCGTATGGAGGGTGAGGCTGATCAATGGTGGACGTTGATCAAAAATATGAAGCCTGAGGAGGAGATCGAGGCTTTGGAATGGAAGGTATTCCGAAAGATGTTTTTCGATAAATATTTTCCACACACCCTCCGTCTTAAGATGGAAAGAGACTTCCTTTACCTCAAGCAGAAAGATGAGGAATCTGTGGGAGCGTACGAGGAAAACTTCACAAGGCATGCACGATACGCTTCCAGCTTTGTCGTTACCCCCGAATGCAAGGTTAACCGCTTCTTTGGTGGGATGAAGCCTAGCTTGCGGAAAGCATTAGCAATCCGTGACTTCGACAGCTATGAGGAAATTGTCCGATGTGCCCTCAAGGTTGAAATGGAGATCGGAGAATCACAGGGGTATCATGGGGACATGAAGCGGAAGGTGGAATTCAATGCTGGTGGTCCGATGGATAAATCCAACGGCGCTAAGAAATTCCATCACCCAACTTGCCAAAAGTGTGGAAAGAAGCACCCTGGAAATTGCCTTAGGGGGACAAGAAAATGCTTCAAGTGTTGAAGAGAAGGGCACCTAGCTGTTAACTATCAGCAAGAAGGACCCGCGGCTGCGACAGTGGAGAGGAATGCACCGTTCGAACCTCAACACGTTGTTCAATGCTTCAAATGCAAAGAACCGGGTCATTTTGCGAATCAGTTCCCTAATCCAAGGGTTATCGGAGGCAATCAACAACCTCCAAGACAGTAAGGAAGAGCTTTTGCCATCACTTCTGCCGAAGTGAACCCCGACAACGAAGTGGTGACAGGTATGCTAGTTATTCATTCAAGAATAGCGAACGTACTTTTTGATTCAGGTTCTACGCATTCTTTTATATCTCAAAAGTTTAGTAGAATAATCCCTGCACCACCAAAAATCATGGAAGTAAAGATGTCGGTGAGTACGGAAAATGGGGCAATCATTGCATCCCATGAGTATAAGTCCTCCCCTGTTATAATATGTGGATTGAATTTCCCAGCAAACCTAGTCATACTCCCTTTGGTGGAATTTGATGCAATTCTTAGCATGGATTGGCTTTCCTTATATAGAGCCAACATAAATTGTCGGGAGAGGGAAATCACACTCCATATGGAGAATCGACCCCCGATTCTTCACAAGTGTCAGGAGGAAGATGAATCTCCTTTAGCTCCATCATCTCAAGCATGGATATTACTGCCTTATGAGCACGCATATCTGGCTTAGATGATTAAGTCCAAGGAAGAAACCATCCTTGAAGAAATGCCTATTGTGAGGGAATTCTCTGAAGTATTTCCCAAGGAACTTCCTGGTCTTCCTCCAAGAAGAGATGTTGAGTTCTCAATTGAACTTATACCTGGGGCGCTACCAATATCCAAGACTCCATATAGAATGGTTGTTGTTGAGCTTGAAGAGCTGAAGGAACAACTACAGGAGAATCTGGATAAAGGGTTTATACGCCCAAGTGCATCACCATGGGGTGCACCAGTCCTCTTCGTCAAGAAGAAGGATGGGTCAATGCGACTTTGCATCGATTATCGTGAACTTAACAAAATCACGATAAAGAACAAGTATCCTCTCCCAAGAATCGATGACTTGTTTGATCAGCTGCGTGGAGCACAATACTTCTCCAAGGTCGACTTGCGGTCGGGATATTATCAAGTAAGGGTGAAGAAGGAAGATATCCCCAAGACTGCTTTTCGTACAAGGTACGGGCACTATGAATTCATAGTAATGCCTTTCGGACTCACCAATGCTCCAGAAATATTCATGTACTTGATGAATAGAGTCTTTAGAGATTACCTAGACAAATTTGTGGTAGTCTTTATAGATGATATTCTAATATACTCCAAAACCAAGGAGGACCATGAGGAACATTTAAGAACTGTACTGGAGACTTTGCGCAAGGAGAAGCTCTATGCCAAGTACAGCAAGTGTGAGTTCTGGTTGAAGGAGGTCTCATTCATGGGCCATATCATCACAAGCAATGGGATATCTGTGGACCCCTCCAAAACAGATGCAATTGAGGGATGGCCGAGGCCAACATCGGTAACTGATATCCGTAGCTTTTTGGGGTTAGCTGGATATTATCGACGATTTGTGAGAAACTTCTCACGATTGTCCAACCCTCTTACCAAGCTAACTCGAAAGGGAGTAAAGTTTGCTTGGAGTGATGAATGCGAAGAAAGCTTCAAGGAGTTGAAAAGGAGGCTTATCACTGCACCTGTGCTCACTTTACCCACAAGTGGGGAGCTTTTTGTGGTATTCAATGATGCTTCGAAGAAGGGCTTAGAATGTGTGCTGATGCAGAATGATAAAGTGATATCCTATGCCTCAAGGCAGTTGAAAATACATGAGTGAAACTATCCAACGCATGATCTGGAGTTGGCAACGGTGATCTTTGCCTTGAAAATCTGGCGGCATTATCTCTATGGAGAGAAATGTGAGATATATACTGACCACAAGAGTCTTAAATATATATTCACACAGAAAGAACTTAATATGCGCCAGAGAAGATGGATAGAGCTCATCAAGGATTATGACTGTTCAATACATTACCACCCTGAGAAGGCGAACAAGGTGGCAGATGCCCTAAGTAGAAAGGATCCAGCGATTCTATCAATGATGAGAATTGAGAAGGATCCAATCTTCTTAGACTTGATGAAGATGGACGTGGGAATCATAAAGAAGGGAACATCATCAATCCTTTCACAAATGATTGCTCAACCATCTCTTTGGGAAAGGTTAAAGGATGCACAAAAGGATGATGCAGGAATCCAAGAAAAAGTGGAAGCTATCAAAAAGGGAAAATCCTCAGAGTTTAATGTTAATGAAGAAGTAATTGTGCAGTTTGGGAAAAGACTATGTGTTCTATCAAGTTCGGAGCTGAAGAAGGAACTTTTGGATGATGCACATAGTTCAAATTTCTTTATTCACCCAGGGAGCACAAAGATGTATCGAGATCTCTGAGAAAAATTTTGGTGGGATAATATGAAGAAGGAGATCGTTGAGTATACATCAAAGTACCTGGTGTGTCAGCAAGTGAAGGCAGAGAGGCAGAAGTCTAAGGGGATGATGCAACCATTGCCCATACCAGAATGGAAATGGGAGAACATCACCATGGACTTTGTCACCGGACTTCCAAGGAAACCCAATGGTAGAAATGCAATCTGGGTTATTGTGGACCGTCTTACAAATACTGCACACTTCATTGCTATTCGAGAGGATTTCTCTTTGGATCAACTGGCACGGATATATATCAGGGAAGTGGTATGGTTGCATGGATTACCACTATCTATTGTGTCTGACCGAGATCCAAGATTTACCTCTAAGTTTTGGAAGAGTCTTCAACATGCTCTGAATACTGAACTGAACTTTAGTACGGCCTATCATCCTCAAACTGATGGCCAATCCGAGCGGACTATCCAAACACTTGAGGATATGTTGAGAGCGTGCTCAATGGACTTTAAAGGAGGATGGGATCAACATCTTCCTCTAGTTGAGTTCTATTATAATAATAGTTTCCACTCGAGCATCCAAATGGCACCATATGAAGCCCTGTATGGGAAAAGGTGTAGAACACCGGCATGTTGGGATGAGGTCGGTGAACGTAAGCTGCTTGGACCAGAAATGGTCGAAGAAATGGTGGAGAAGGTGAAAACCATTCGGCAACATATCAAGGCAGCCCAGAGTCGACAGAAGAGTTATGCAGATAATCGTCGACGAGACCTTGAGTTTAAAGTCGGAGACATGGTGTTTTTACGCATATCTCCGTGGAAGAAGGTCATGAGGTTTGGAAAGAAAGGGAAGTTAAGTCCAAGGTACATCGGCCCCTTCGAGATTCTTGATCGTGTTGGGGCTGTGGCCTATCGACTAGCACTTCCACCTACTATGTCCAAGGTGCATGATCTCTTCCATGTATCCCTCTTAAGGAAGTACATACCAGACCCTTCACATGTACTCTCTTCCGAGGTGGTACAATTAGAAGACGATCTTTCTTATGAGGAGCAACCAGTGAAGATCTTAGATCGTAGAGAAAAAGTTCTACGAAATAAGACAATGCCCCTCGTCAAGGTGTTGTGGAGAAACCACAAGTTTGAAGAAGCAACTTGGGAGTCGGAGGATATGATGAAGCTAAGTTACCCACATTTGTTTTAGTGTGGGAAAAGGAAAAATTTCGAGGGCGAAATTTCTTAAGGGGGGAATGTTGTAACGACCCAAAGTTTCATTAATGGAAAATCCCTCTTGATCTAGTTAAATGTTTCTTTATGAAAAATGTTTTTTTTATAAGATTTCAACTTCTTTAGTTTTATGTTAAGATTTGTGACCATTACTTTTATAGTCATTGAACAGTGATCATCTGAGTAGTATAAATATAAGGCTTTAACGAAACCATTTCTACTCAGACAAAGGAAGCGATGGCCTCATCCAGTAGAATTGCCCATTACGAAGCCCATTTGTCGGAGCTCGGAAAAGAGGTGGCGTCTTTTTCCTTTGTCCTTGACCAAGCCCAAGCTGAGCTTCATCAAGTCAAGCTCGAACGTGATCGTCTATGGGAAAAATGGAAGTTGATAGAGATTACCACTTGACCGATGTTATCCGAGCAACCCCAAGAGTCTGTCACCATCGCACACCATACCCTTAGGTATTATGTGGCTATTTTAAGGGGTTATGTAACAAATAAGTAGAACCATGTTCATGTACATTATTTTTTTATATAATAATGAATATAATTTCTAGTCATTTTTGGATACATTGTAATTACTTTTTAAAGTACAAATGGTGTTTTTAGTTATTATTGAATTAAAAATTATATTTTATTAAATTAAAGGATTTTTGAATTAAATAATATTTTAATAAAATATTATTATTAATATTAAATTAATTTTTATTAAATATAAATGATCTTATAATTTTATGAATGCAATTAAAATTTTTATTAAGGTTTGAAAGTCGTTTCTGTCAAAACCCGTAATTTTTTTTATAAATGTCAGTTTTTATTTTAAAAGTGAAAATTCACATATTTAGAAAATTATTTAGATAAAATAAATATTATTTTTGGAATCAGGACGTCGAAATTATCCAACGGTGAATTTTTCATAATTTTCTGAGACAGTCAAATTTTTGGGTAAAAATTAAATACCATTTAAATATATAATGTGTTTTATGACAGCATAATGACCCAATGGTGATGTAATAAAATACCATAATCCTTATTTTCTGCCAATATATGTTTTATCTTTAAAATAATGAGGTTTTGGGTTTGTTTGACTCACTTTTCAAAGCATTAAGGGAGCCCTCAAGACTTATTCAACACTTTGCCTTTTTAAATTAATTTCCATGGGAGTGTGACTCACCTCCACATAAGCAACCCTAATTTTTTAATAAGTTCGGACCTTGGAATTGTAAAATATTGTTTTCCTCTTTCCTTTTCCAGAAACCATGGGCAAATACCACGGGATGGTTTGTGGTTTGGATTATTTTAATATAAGGGGTCCCAAACCTAAATAATAAAGAATTCTCTCACCTTTCCTATATAAACCCACCCAAGCTCCCACTTCCTCCTCACTCAAAGCCCTTGAAGTTCGTCTAACCTCTGCCCTACTCTCTCTATAATCCTCTCAAGGTTCCCCAAGCTCCCAAGAAGCCTCTCACAAGCCTCTCTCTAGCCTTTGGAAGCACACTTCCAAGTAAGAGTTTTTTTCTTCCTTTCTCATTTTTGTCAATTTTCTTTAAGTTGTATTGCCCTTTTAATTTCAATTATGAATGTTGGGGTATGGTTTCGCACCTCTCCCATACTGACCTCTTATTGTTTGAATGATGGGATACCCCTTTCTCTCTCATTAATATCCTCCCATGTACACCCGTTACTACGCCGAAATTCCGAAAGAAACCTTTTTCTCCTCTTTTATATTCAAGCAATACTTTTGTATCATGAATCTAAATTCCTTTTCAATTGTTGGGACATGTATCTATATGAACTCCTTACTGTCCATTACATGTAAATATTATGAGGAACCCCTTTCTCTCTCATCAACCTTTTTTATGAATTCTTATGTCATGTCGTTACGCTGCCGAAATCACACCGATTTTCTAAGCCAATGTCATTGTGTAGTGAATACCATGCCCATTTCTCCATCAAAGGTATTCACCTTTATGCACATCTACTTATTGGTTTTAAAGTTTCATGTATTAATTCCACATTCCTTTATCGTGGAATAAATGATTATGTTTTATGAATCCTTGTTTTATGATCCATGTGGCACACTTATGCATGAAATGAAATGTTTAAGAAGGGTGCGCCCTTATAGCGCTCCAATGCATTGGGTAAAGTATAGTATCATGATACATCATGTGCAATGAGTGTTTACTCATGCTAATTCAAGTGAAACGAGGGTTTACTCGTGCTTCAAGTTCAATGAGGGTTTACTCATGCTCCATGTGCAATGAGCCTTGGCTCATGCTAATTCAATGTTAAGTGTTGTTGCCACATTTCCATGTTATGATTATCATGCTTTATCATGTCTTTATGTTCATGTTTCTATTATTCTCTATTGATATGCCTATTTACTAACATGTATTTCACTCCTCATGTTATTCATTGTTTACTCCCTTACTGGGCTTTATAGCTCACCCTTTTCTTATGCATGTCCTCAGGTTATCCCATGCAATGCTAAGTACGAAGGAATATAGTGGTCATGTAAAGGAAGTTTTCAATAAAGATGTTGTATTTCAAGTTTAAAGTTTTTATGTAATGATCCTAAGCCCCAAAGACACTAAACCTCTCGATCTTATTTGTTGGATCAAGTGAAGTTTTATGTAATTAAGCATGTTTAAGTTGTAATAAAAAAACAGGGTTGTCATAATGTGTGCATTGCATGTGCTCATACATGGTAATAAAAATATAATAATAACGCATGTGCATGTGCATGTTCATTTTCTTGAGATGATGATGATAATAATAATAATAATAATAATAATAATAACAGTAATAATAAGTTATAGTTTTTTAAAAAAATAGTAGATAGGACAAAATTGCAAGATAAGATGTATCGAAAAACCTATCAAATCACAGAGTCATTAAAAACGCATAACATCTTTTTAGGTGTCCATTTCCACTCCGTGAATAGCCAAACTAAATCTAATGGAATGAACTATGATAAAAATAGGTGTTAAAGGTCGAAAATACACACATATCAGAAGTTATGACCGTTTTAAGAAAAGTTTGATAGGGATCCGGACACAGAAATGGAGTTTTGGAGGACTTCTGATGGGTTTTTGGGATTTTAGGGTCCCAAACATGACTTCAACTTTTTTCAAGTTATCCTTGTGCGTAGATATTTTTTTTGCCTTCTATTTGATATGTGGTAGAGCTCAAATGGTCTACCAGAGTGAAAGTAATGGTCGTTCGATGTGGGACCTTTTTTTGGAGTGGTATAACTAATATATCTTATATTTCTTTGATCTTCTCACAGTTTCGATTAGACATGGTCCTCACTCTTCTCACGAGTTTCTATTTTACTAGTCACATCGCTCAAACGGACACCCGATGGAGAATTTATGCCTATTTTAGCGAGTTGTGGGTTTCTTAGGATTTTAGGCACTGGGAGGGTTGCTCAATTTAAAACGATAATAACTTCTGCTACGTGTGTTCATTTTGGATCTACCACATATCAAATCGAATATTTTGAAAAGATACACACTCTGGTAACCACTATAACCCTTTCTGACATTCTTCAACATCCCAAAAGACCCAAAATAACTTTGGATGGTCAAAAGATTGGCTTCTGGGGTCTATTTTGCAATAACTTCTTTTATGGGTGTCTGTTTTGCCTCTACCACATATCAAATAGAATCTTGAGACTAGAACTACACTCCTATAACCACCGAAGCACCTTATCACATCCTTGAAGGCCCAAATAGGATCTTAAACCTTCCAAAAGACCATAACTTCTACTCCGGCAGTCCATTTTGCCTCTACCATATATCAAATCTATGCTCTCAACTAGATCTACACATCTGTGACCAATAGGAACACCCTATCACGTTTTGAAATACGAAAAAGGTCCTTAATTCGTCTAAATGACCATAACTTCTTCTCTGGGTATCCGTTTCACCTCTACCACATATCAAATTGAATCTTCTGACTACCTATACACATCTGTGACAACCATGAACAACTAAATAACCTTAACAAACCATTAATAACCCCATAAACACTAAAAACCATTAAAAACCACGTAAAACCCTAAGAAACCCTAAAAACCCTAATAAACACTTACATACCCTAGAAAACCTTAACAAACCCTAACAAACCCCAAAAAACCCTAAAAACATAACAAACTCTAAAAACCCTAACAAACCCTAATAATCCCTAACAAATCCCAAGAAGCACTAAGACACCCCAATAAACACAAAAAACCTAAAGAAACCCTAAAAAACCCTTAAGAAACTATAAGAAACAGTTACATAACCCTAAAAACCCTAAAAACCCTAAAAAAACCCTAAGCAATCCAATGAAACACTAAAACACCCTTAGAAACTGAAATACACCCTTAGAAACCCTAACACACCCTTAGAAACCCTAGAACACCCTTAGAAACCTCAACGTACCCATAGAAACCCTAACACAACCTTAAAAACCCATAGAAACCATAGAACACCCTTTAAAACCCTAACTCTACCCTAAAAACCCTAACCCACCCTTAGAAACCCTAACTCACCCTTAGAAACCCTAATAAACCCTTAGAAACCCTAAATCATTCTAATAAGAACTAATAAAACCTAACAAACCCTACTAACCAATAATAAACCATAATAAACCCTAATAAACCCTAAATCCCACTACTAAACCCTAATAAACACTAATACATCATAATAAACCATAAAACCCCTATTAAACCCCAATAAAAGCTACAAAATACCTAAAAACCGAAATATAAATCAAAAACTCTATTAAACCATTCAAAATGCTAATATTCATAAAGAAACCCTAACAGACTCGGGAAAACCAGACAAAACCCTAAAAGCCATAAAAACCCAAAAAACCCAAAAAACCCCTAAAAAAATCCAAAAAACCCAAAAAACCCTAAAACCCCTAAAAACAAAAAAACAGATAAAACCCGAAAACAAACCTATAAACCCTAAAAAAATCAAAAAACGTCAAAAAACCCTAAAAACCTAAAAACCACTAAAAACGTTAAAAACCATAAAATTCCAAAAAATATCTAACAAAACCTAAACCGACTCTTTGAAACCCTTAAAACCCTAAAAAACCCCCTAACAAACCCTAAAAACCTCAAAAGAAACCCTAATACACCCTAAAGAACCCAAAAAACCCAAAAAACTCTAAAGAACCACTAAAGCGAACAACAACGCTACATAAACCCTAAGAATTGCTACAAAAAACCCTAAAAATGCTTCAAAACCCCCAAAATGCAACAATACCCCCCAAAAACACAAAAATAACACTAACAAAGCATAAAAAATACAAACACACCCATAAAACCCAAAAAATGCATAAAACCCAAAACAACTCAAACAAACAATAAAAACCCTAAAAATCCTAATCAAACCTAACAAACCCTAACAACCACTAATAACCCCTAAGAACCACTAATAAACGATAATAACACATAAAACACACTATTAAACCCTAAAAAACCAAATAAACACTAATAAATTGTATCAACCTGTAATAAACCCTAACAAACTCTATTAAACCCTAATAAACACTACAAAACCCTAAAACCCCTAATATACAATAAAAAACACTATTAAACCATAATAAACACTAATAATCACTAAAAACCCTAACAAACCCGACAAAACGCTACAAAAATCACCAAAAAATATCCTACAAATCCTTACATCCCACTAATAAACCCTAACCACCCTAATAACCCCAAAATAAATCGTAACAAACCCTAACAACCCCAAATAAATCGTAATAAATCCTAATAACGCCAAATAAATCATAACAAACAGAAACAAACCATAACAAACCCCTAATAAACCCCAATAAACCCTAACAAATCATAATAAACCCTAATAAATTGTAATAAACCAAAATACACGTTATTAAAACATAATAAATAAAATAATCCCTAATAATCAATAATAAATCCTAAATATCCCTCAAAAAGGTTGATAAACACTAGAAAACCCTATTAATGCCTACAAAAGCCCAATAAAACCCTAATATACAAAAAAAACACTAATAAACTGTAACAAATCCTAATGAACACTAATAAACCCTAAAGAACCCTAATACACCATAAAGAATCATATTAAACTCTAAAGAACACTAAAAGCCCTAAAGAACCCAAAAAACGCTAAAACGCATTATATAAACCCTAAAAACTGCTACAATAACCAAACCAACCCTTAAACACACAAAAAACCCTAACAACCCCTATCAAACCCAAAAAACAAATAAACCCATAAAACCCCCCATAACCCATTAAAAAGACATCAGATGCCACAAAAAAACCATAAACACCCTTTAACAACCCTTAAAAACCCTAAAAACACTAGAAACCATAAGAACCCATTAAAACCCAAAAAGGCTTCAAATATATACATAATCCCTAATGATGTTACATAACCCCTAAGAAATGCAACAAACACCCTAAAAACGTAACATAAACCAAAAAACACAACATAAACCCAAAAAACGCTATATAAACCCAAAAAGAACTACATAAACCCTAGAACTGTAACATAAACCCTAAAAAACACAACAGAAACCCTAAAAATGCAACATAAACATTAAAAATCACTACGTAAAACCTAAAACACAATATAAACTCTAAAAACACTACATGAACCCTAAAAATGTTACATAAACCCTAAAAAATGTAACATAAATGCTACATAAACCCAGAAAACACAACGTAAACCCTAAAAAATGCTACATAAAACCTAAACTCTAAACATGCTACATAAACCCTAAAAATGTTATATAAACCTTAAAAATGAAACATAAAATCTAAAACCGCAAACTAAATTGTAAAAACGCTACATAAATACTAAAAATGCTACATAAACTCTAACAACGCTACAAAAACCCTAAAAAATGCCACAAAAACCCTAAAGACACTTTAAAACCCTCAAAAATATTAAACCCTAATATACCATAATATAAAAAATTAAATCCTAATAAACCCCTAATAAACTCTAAAAGTCCCTAAAAACATATTATAATCCCTAAAATTGTATGAAACTCTTATCAAACCTAATAAAACCCCAAAAACACCTAAGAAACCCTAATAAATAATAATAAAACCTAAAAAACCCTAAAAACACTTTAAGAAAACCTAAAAAACCCTAACCAACCCAAATAAAAACTATTAAACCTTAATAAACCCCAAAAAAAACCCTAAAAAGCACTAATAAACCATAAATAAAGTCAAATAAACCCTACTAAACCCAAACAAACCTTAACACACCATAATAACCCATAATAAAACCCTATTAAACCCTAAAAAATGCTAGTATACCTTAAAAAATCCCTAGAAACCCTAATAAACTCTAATATGACCTAATAAACCCTAAAAATGATCACAAATAATAAAAAACGATCAAAAACAATAAAACACACTATATTACCTAAAAAGACCTAAAAACACTAATATAACCTAATAAAATCAAAAAATGCTAATATATCATAAAAATCCCTAGAAACCCTAAAAACCATAATAAACTCTAATACAACCAAAGAAACCCTAAACTGCTCACAAAAAAACGCTCACAAACAATAAAAACACGATATATTATCTAAAAAGACCTAACAAACACAAATATAACCTAATAAAACAAAAAAACTAATAAACCCCTAACAAACCCTAATAAACCCTAAAAATCCCTAATAAACCCTAATAAAAACGAATAAACCCTAATAAAACCCTATTAAAACCCTAATAAAACACTAAAAATACCTTCTCAACCCTAATAAACCATGACACACCGTAAAAAAATCTAATAAAACTCAACTAAACCCTAATAAACAAAAAAACGCAAACAAACCATTAAAACCCCAAGAAACCCTAATAAACCATAATAAATTCAAATAAAAGCTAATAAACCATTAAAAATCCTCAAAAACACTAAAAACATGCTAATAAAACCAAAAAAGTCATAACAGCCCCCCCATATATATTAAAAAAAACTAAAAAACACTCATATACCCTAATAAAAACACTAACAAACCCTAATAAACCCTAAAAATCCCAAACAAACCCTAATAAAGATTACTCAACCCTAATAAACCCTAATAAAACCTTAAAGATACCGACTCAACCCTAATAAAACCCTAAAAATGCCTACTCAACCCTAATAAACCTTAGCACACCAAAATAAACCATAATAAACCCCACTAAACGCTAAAAATGCAAATATTCCATTAAAAATCCCTAAAAACCCTATTAAATTATAATAAAACCTAAAAAACATTAAATCACTAATAAACCCGAATAAACACTACTAAACACTAAAAACCCTAATATACCCTCTTAAAAATTAATAAACCACAATGAACCATAATAATCCCTAATAAATCTTAAACATACCAAAAAATACCATAAAATACAATAATATACCCTAATAAACCTAACTCAATCCCAATAAAACCCTAAAAATATCTAATAAACCCTAATAAACCATGACACACCATAATAAACCCTAATAAAATCCTAATAACCCCCACCAAACTCTAGAAAAACTAATATACCATTAAGAACCCCTAAAACACTAACAAACCATAATAAATGTTAATAACACCTAAAAATCCTAAAAAATGATAGTAAACCCTAAATATACCTCTAACAATAATAGTAGTAATAACACACGTGCATGTGCAGATGCATTGGCATGGTTTAAATAATAAGTTATAACGCACGTGCATGTGCATATGCCTGCGCATTTACATGTGAATGGTAATAAATAATAAATAATAAATAATAACGCATGTGAATCACATGTGTATGTTCATGTGCATGTGCATGTGCATGGTAATAAACAATAAATAATAACCAAGTCCACATGAATGTGCATTTGCATGTGAATGATAAAAAATAATAAATAATAACACATGTGATAATAGAATAACGCATGTGCATTGTGTGTGCATGTGCATTAGAATAAATAATAATAAAACAAGTGCTAATAGAATAACGCAAGTGCATTGCATTTGCAAGTGCATGAAAATAAATAATATATAATAATGCACATGCATGTGCATTTACATGTAATTATAATGATAATGATGCATGCACGTTCATGGTTATAAATAATAAATAACAGTGCACGTGCATGTTAATTTTTATTTGATGATACAAACAACAACAACAACAACAACAATAATAATAATAATAATAATAATAATAATAATAATAATAGAATAACGCAAGTGCATTTCATGTGCACGTGTAGAGTAGTAAATAATAAATAAATAATTATAAATTAGAATGCACATGCATGTGCATGTGCCTTTATATTTGATGATAATATTAATAATACTAATTGTAATAATAATAATATCGCATGCACGTGCATGGTAATAAATAATAAATAACAACGCACATGCATGTGCATTTTCATGTGATAATGATAATAATAATGATAATGATAATAATGATAATAATAAAAATAATAATATCATTGATAATAATAATAATAATAATAATAAAAGAATAATACAAGTGCATTGCATATGCACATGCATAGTAATAAATAATAAATAATAACGCACGTGCATCTGCATTTTCATGTGATGATAATAATAACAACAGCAGCAGTAGTAGTAGTAATAATAGTAGTTTTACCAATGCATGTGATAATTGAATATTGCATGTGCATTAGGTGTGCACGTGCATGGTAATAAATAATAATGTGTGTGAATTTCATTTTCATGTGACGATGGTGAGGATGATAATAACAATAATAATAATATTATTATAATTATTATTAACAAAGCATGTGATAATAGAATAACACACGTGCATTGAATGTGTCTGTTTATGTATTTGCATGTGCATTTGCATGTGCATTTTCATGTGATGATAATAACAATAACAAGAAAAAAAACAACAACAACAACCACAATAATAATAACAACAATAAGAATAACAACATATGTGATAATAAATTAACATGTGTGTATTGCATGTGCACATGCCTGGTAATAAAAAACAAATAATAATGCATGTGCATGTGAATAAGATGATAATAATTATTATTATAATAACAGTAATAATAATAATAATAATAATAACAACAACAACACATGTGATAATAGAATAACGCACATGCATTGCATGTGCAACGCATGATAATAAATAATAACTCATAGCACACGTGATGCTAATAATAACAATAATAGTAATATTAATAATAATAGCGCATGTGATAACATAATAACACACATGTATTGAATGTGCATGTGTATGGTAATAAATAATAACACACATGCATTTTCATTTGCCTTTGATGATAATAACAATAATAACAATAATAGTAATAATAACAATAACAATAAAAATACATGTGATAATAGAATAATGTAGGTGCATTGTGTGTGCGCGTGCATGGTAATAAATAATAACGGACGTGCATGTGCCTTTTCATGTGATGATTATAATAATAATAATAGTAATAGGAGTAATAATAATAATAATAATAATAATAACAACAACAACATATGCATGTGCATGGAAATAAATAATATATAATAAATAATAAATAATAATGCATGTGAATCTGCATTTGCATGTGATGATAATAATAATAATAATAGTAATAACAATAATGATAATTATAATAATGATAATGATAATAATGATAATGACAATAATGATAATAATAATTTGTGAGATAATAGAATAACACATGTCCTAACAAACCCTAAAAAACCTAACAAACCCGAACAACCACTAATAACCTCTAAGAACCACTAATAAACCCAAATAACACTTGAAACCCACTAGTAAACCATAAATCCCTAATAAACACTAATATATCATAATAATCTGAATTACACCCTAAAAAACCTATTAGACTCTAATAAACGCTAAAAAATCCATAAAACCCCTAATATACAATAAAAACCCAATTGAACAGTAATAAATCCTTATAATCACTAAAAACCCTAACAAACCTGACAAAACACTACAAAACCCACCAAATAATAGACTACAAACCCTACAACCCGCTAATAAACCCTAATAACCCCATAATAAATCGTAACAGACCCTAACAACCTGAAATAAATCATAAAAAATCCTAACAACGCCAAATAAATCGTAACAAAATGAAACAAATTATAAAAAACCCCTAATAAACTGCAATAAGCCCTAACAAATCATCATATACCCTAATAAATCTTAATAAACCCATATACTCCTTAATAAACCATAATAATTAAAATAAACCCTAAGAAACCCTAATAAATCCTAAATAACCCCAAAAAAGGTTGATAAAACTTAAAAATTCTACTAATGCTTACAAAAGCCCAATAAAACCCAAATATACAATAAAAAATGCTAATAAACCATAAAAAACCCTAAAGAACACAAATAAACCCTAAAGAACCCTAATAAACCCTAAAGAACCATAATAAACTCGAAAGAACCCTAAAAACCCCTAAAGAACCTAAAAAATTCTAAAACACATTACATAAACCTTAAATACATCTACAATACCCAAACAAACCATAAAACACACTAAAAACTTTAAGAACCCCTATCAATCCTAAAAAAACAAATAAACTCTTAAAAACCCCCAAAAAACCATTGAAACCCCATCAAATACCATAAAAACAATAAACACCCATTAACAACCCTTAAATACCCTACAAACTGCTACAAACCATAAACAACCATTAAAACCCTAAAAAACACAGCAAATAGATACATATACCCAAAAAATGATACATAAACCCAAAAAATGAAACATAAACCCAAAAAACGCAACATAAACTCAAAAAGCACTACATAAACCCTAGAACTGTAACATAAACCCGAAACAACGCAACATAAACATTAAAAAATGCTACATAAAACCTAAAAACACAACAAAAACCCTAAAAACACTACATAAACTCTAATAACGTCACATAAACCCAAAAAATGCAACTTAAACGCTACATCGCCCGTAAAAACGCTACATAAACCCAAAAAACGCAACATAAACCCTAAAAAATGCTACATAAAACCAAAATCCTAAACACGCTACATAAACCTTAAAACTGTAACATAAACCCTAAAAAATACTACATAAAACCTAAAACTGCTATCTAAACCATAAAAGAACTACATAATCCCAGAAAACACAACATAAACCCTTAAAAATGCTACATAAAACCTAAACCCTAAACACGAAAGATAAACCCTAAAAATGTAACATAATCCCTAAAAAATACTATATAAAACCTAAAACCACTAACTAGACCCTAAAAGTGATACAGAAACACTAAAAAATGCTACAAAAACCCTAAATATGCTTCAAAATGCTCAAAAATATTAATCCCTAATATAACATAATTTAAAACATTAAACCCTAATAAACCCCTAATAAACACTAATAATCCCTAAAAATGCCATATAATCCATTGAAACCCTAAGAGACTCTACTCAACCCTAATACAACCTGAAAAATATCTAATAAACACTAATAATTTATAATAAAACCTAATAATCCATAAAAACACATTATGAAAACCTAAACAACCCTAACCAACCCTAATAGACACTAATAAACACTAATAAACCACAATAAACCCCAACAAAACCCTAAAAATCTCGAATAAACCATAAATAAATCCAAATAAACCCTACTCAACCCTAACAAACCTTGACACACCATAATTACCCCTAATAAAACCCTACAAAAACCTAATAACGAAAACAAATGCTAGTATTCCTTAAAAATCCCTAGAAACCCGGATAAACTCTAATATAAACTAATAAACCCTAAAACTGATCACAAACAATAAAAAAATGATCACAAACATTAAAAACACACTATATTACCTAAAAAGACCTAAAAATACTAATATAACCTAATAAAGTAAAAAAACTCTAATATACCTTAAAAATCCCTAGAAACCATAATAAACCATAATAAAATATAATATAACCTCAGAAATCCTAAAAATGCTCCCAAACAAATAAAAAACGCTCATAAACAATAAAAAACTCTATATTATCTAAAAAGACTTATCAAACATTAATATAACCTAATAAAAAACTAATAAACCCCTAACAAACCATAATAAACCCTAAAAATCCCTAATACACCCTAATAAAAAATAATAAACCATAATAAAACCATAATAAAACCCTATAAATACCTTCTCAACCCTAATAAACCTTGACACACCATAACAAAGCCTAATAAAACCCAACTAAACCCTAATATACAAGAAAATGCAAACAAACCATTATAAAGACCTAGAAACCCTAATAAACCATAATTAAATCTAATAAAACCTAATAAACCATAAAAAATTCTCACAAACACTAAAAACATGCTAATAAAACATAAAAAGTCCTAACAACCCCTCATATATGTTAACAAAAACTAAAAAACACTCATATACCCTAATAAAAACACTAAAAAACCAAAGTAAACCATACAAATCCCTAACAAACCCTAATAAACACTACTCAACCCTAATAAACCCTAATAAAACCCTAATAAAACCCTAAAGATACATACTCAACCCTAATAAAACACAAAAAATTCATATTCAACCCTAATAAACCTTAACACACTATAATCAGCCATAATAAACCCCGCTAAACCCTAAAAAATCAAGTATTCCATTAAAAGCCATAAAACCCCTAATAAATGCTAATAAAAACTAACAAATATTAAAAGCACTAATAAAGCCAAATAAACCCTAAAAAACCCTAATATACCCTCTTAAAAATTAATAGATCTCAATGAATGATAATAAACCCTAGAAAATCATAATCATACCCAAATATACCATAATATACCATAATATACCATAATATACCCTAATAAACCAAAATCATTCCTAATAAAACCCTTAAAAATACCTAATAAACCCTAATAAACCTTAACACACCATAATAAACCCTAATAGAATCCTAATAACCCCCACCAAACCCTAAAAACACTAATAAACCATTAAAAAACCCTAAAACCCTAACAAACCATAATAAATGTTAATGACAACTAAAAATTCTAAAAAATTCTAGTAAACCATAAAAATACCTCTAATAATAATAATAGTAATAACACACGTGCATGTGCATATGCTTGTGCATGGTTTAAATAATCAATCATAATGCACGTGCATGTGCATATGCCTGCGCATTTGCATGTGAATGATAATAAATAATAAATTATAAATAATAACGCATGTGAATTACATTTGTATGTGCATGTGCATGTGAATGATAATAAATAATAAATAATAACGCACATCCAAGTGCATGTGCATTTTCATGTGCATGTGCATTGCATGTGTAGGGTAATAAAAAAATAAATAATAACCAAGTCCGCATGAATGTGTATTTTCATGTGAATGATAATAAATAATAAACAATAACACATGTGATAATAGAATAATGCACGTGCATTATGTGTGCACGTTCATGAGAATAAATAATAATAACACATGTGATAATAAAATAATGCAAGTGCATTGCATTTGCATGTGCATGATAAAAAATAATATATAATAACGCACGTGCATGTGAATTTACATGTAATGATAATGATAATGACGCATGCACGTGCATGGTAATAAATAATAAATAACAACGCACGTGCATGTGCATTTGTATTTGATGATACAGACAAAAATAATAGTAATAAAAATAATAATAGTAATAGTAATAATAATAGAATAAAGAAAGTGCATTTCATGTGCACATGCATAGTAGTAAATAATAAATAAATAATAAAAAATAAGAACGCACATGCATGTGCATGTTCCTTTACAGTTGATGATAATATTAATAATAATAATTGTAATAATAATAATAATAATAACTCATGCATGTTCATGGTAATAAAAAATAAATAACAACGCACATGCATGTGTATTTGCATGTGATCATGATAATAATAATGATAATGATAATAATAATAATAACAATAATAATAATAAATTGTGATAATAATAATAAAAGAATAATACAAGTTCATTACATATGCTCGTGCATGGTAATAAATAATAATCAATAATGCACGTGTACCTACATTTTCATGTGATGATAGTAATAATAACAACAGTAATAAAAATTGTAGTAGTGTTGGTGATAATAGTAGTAGTACCAATGCATGTGATAATAGAATATTGCATGTGCATTACGTGTGTATTTTCATGGTAATAAATAATAATGCTCGTGCATTGAATTTTCATGTGATGATGATGATGATAATAATATTATTATTATTATTATTAATATTAATAATAACAACACATCTGATAATAGAATAACACATGTGCATTGAATGTGCATGTATGTACATTCGCAAGGGCATTTGCATGTGATGATAGTGACCATAAAACAACAACAACGACAACAACAACCACCACAATAATAATAATAACAATAATAATAACAACCTATGGGATAATAAAATAATGTGTGTGCATTGCATGTGCACGTGCGTGGTAATAAAAATATAATAATAACGCACGTTCCTGTGCATGTGCATGTGGATGAGATTATGATAATAATAATAATAATAATTGTAATAATAAGTTATAGTTGTTTGAAAAAACAGAAAACATGACAAAAATGCTAGAAATGGGGTCTCAAAAAACCTAACAAATCATAGAGTCATTGAAAAAGGCATAACTTCTTCTTCAGGTGTCCATTTCTGCTCTGTGAATATTCAAACTAAATCTCATGGTATGAACTGCGATAAAAACAGGTGTCTGAGGCCGAACAATCACACAGATTAGAAGTTATTACCATTTTAAGAAAAATTTGACAGGGATCCGTACACTGAAATGGAGTTTTAGAGGTCTTCTGATGGGTTTCTAGGATTTTAGGGTCTCGAACACGACTTGAACTCTATTCAAGTCATCCTTATGCATAGATCTCTTCGCTACATTCGATTTGATATTTGGTAGAGCTCAAATAGACATCCAGAGTGAAAGTTATGGCCATTTGAATTTGGAGTTTTTTTTGGAGTGGTATAAGTAATATATCTTATATTTCTTTGATCATATCAAAGTTTCTAATAAACATGGTCGTCACTCATCTCATGAGCTTCTATTTGACTCTACCACATATCAAATTGAATCTTGTGACTGGACCTACACTCCTATAACCACTGAAGCACCCTCTCACATCCTTGAAGGCCAAAAAAGGAAGTTAAACCCACCAAAATACCATAACTTCTACTCTGGGATTCCATTTTGCCTCTACCATATATCAAATCAAATATTTCGACTAGATCAACACATCTGTGACCAATAATAACACCTTATCACATTCTTAAAGTTTAAAAAGGTCCTTAAGTCCCCCAAATGACCATAACTTCTACTCTGGTTGTCTGTTTCACCTCTACCACATATCAAATTGAAGCTTGTGACTAGCTCTACACATATGCGACAACAATGAAAAACTATATAACCCTAAAAAAACATGAATAAACACATAAATACTAACCCTAAAAACCCCTAACAAACCCTAACAAACACCAAAAAAACCCTAAAAACATAAAATACCCTAATAAACCCTAACAAACCCAATAAAGCCCTAACAATCCCCCAAAAGCACTAAGAAACCCCAATAAACCCAAAAAACCTGAATAAACCGATAAAACCCCTATGAAACCATAAGAAACACTAACAAAACCCTAAAAAACACTAACAAAACCCTATGAAAACCTAAGAAACACTAACACACCCTTAGAAACCCTAACACACCCTTAGAAACCCTAACACACCCTTAGAAACCCTAACACACACTTAGAAATCCCAGAACACCCTTAGAAACCCCAACACACCAATAGAAACCCGAACACAACCTTATAAACCCTTAGAAACCATAGCACACCCTTAGAAACCCTAACCCGCCCATAAGAACCCTAACCCACCATTAGAAACACCAACTCACCCTTAGAAACTCTAACAAACACTTAGACACCCTAAATCACTCTAATAAGCACTAATAAATCCTAACAAACCATACCAAACAATAATAAACCCTAATAAACCCTAAAGCCCACTACTAAATCCTAATAAACAAAAAAAGTCGTAATACGCCCTAAAAACCCTATTAGACCCTAATAAAAGTTAAAAAATACCTAAAAACCCAAATATAAAACTAAAATGCTATTAAACCATTCAAAATGCTAATATTCACATAAAAACCCTAATAAACCCGGAAAAACCTAACAAAACCCTAAAAAACCCAAATAACTCAAATAACCCAAAAAAAACTAAAAACCCTAAAAAATCATAACAACCCTAAACCACTAAAAACACGAAAAAAACTGAAAAAACACAAAACAAACCTAAAAACCATAAAAACCCTCAGAAAAACCTCAAAAAACGATAAAACCCCTAAAAATGCTAAAAAACCCCTAAAAAGCCAAAAAAATCCCAACAAAACGCTAAACAACCCTATGAAACCCTTAAAAACCCTAAAACCCCCTAGAAAACCCAAAAAACATCAATAGAAACCCTAATACACCATAAAGAACCCCAAAGAACCCCAAAAAAGCCTAAAGAACCACTAATGCCACTAACAACGCTACATAAACCTTAACAATTGCAACAAAAAACTAAAAAATGCATCAGAACCCACAAAATAAAACAAAACCCCAAAAAATGCTAAAATAACCCTAACAAATCATTGAAAATCCAAACACACCCATAAAACCAAAAAAATGCATAAATCCCCAAACAACTCAAAAAAACCGTAAAAACCCTAACAAAACCTAACAAACCCTAATAACCCCTAAAACCCACTATTAAACCCTAAAAGCCCTAAGAACCGCTAATAAATCATTATAACCTGTAATAAACCATAACAAATTCTATTAGACCCTAAGACATGCTAAAAATCCCTAAAACCCCAAATATACAATAAAAATACGATTAAACCATAATAAACCCTAATAAATACTAAAAACCCTAACAAACCTGACAAAATGCTTCAATAACCTCCAAATAATAGCCTACAAAACCCTACAACCCACTATGAAACCATATTTTTCCCAAAATAATTCGTATCAAACCCTAACAACCCTAAATAAATCATAACAAATCCTAAAAATGTGAAATAAATCGTAAAAAACTGAAAAACCATAACAAAACCCTAATAATCCGCAATAAACCCTAACAAATCATAATAAACCCTAATAAATCATATAAAACCCAAATAAACCCTAATAAATCCTAAATAACCCTATCAAAGGTTGATGAACCCAAGAAAAAGCTATTAATGCCTACAAAAGCCCAATAAAACCCTAATATACAATAAAAAACGCCAATGAACTGTAACAAATCCTAAATAACATTAATAAACCCTAAAGAACCCTTATAAACCCCAAAAGAACCTTATTAAATTCTAAAGAATACCAAAAAACCCTAAATAACCCAAAAAAAGATAAAAAGCATTATGTAAACCCTAAAATCCACTACAATACCCAAACAAAACCTAAAACACACTAAAAAACCCTAACAACCCCTATAAATCCCAAAAAAACAAATAAACTCTTAAAACCCCCAAAAAACGATTAAAAATCCATCAGATACCATAAAAAGCCATAAACACCCGTTAACAACCCTTAAAAACCTAAAAAAACACTACAAACCATAAACAACCATTAAAACACTAAAAATGGATTCAAATAGATACATACACCCTAAAAACACTAAAAAACCTTAATAAATGCAACAAAAACCGTAAAAACGCAACATAAATAAAAAAACGCAACATAAACCCAAAAAATGCTACATAAACCCTAAAAGCACTACATAAACCCTATAACTACAACATAAACCCTAAAAACCCCAACATAAACCCTAAAAAGCGCAACATAAACACTAAAAAATGCTACCTAAAACTTAAAAACACCATATAAACCCCAAAAACAATCCATGAACCCTAAAAACGCTGCATAAAGCCTAAAAATAGCCACATAAATGTTACATCTCCCCTAAAAACTCCACATAAACCCAGAAAAGGCAACATAAACCCTAAAAAATGCTATATAAAACCAAAATCCTAAACACGCTATATAAACCCTAAAAACGTTACATAAACCCTAAAAATGATACATAAAATCTAAAACCACTAACTAAACCCTAAAGATGGTACATAAACACAAAAATGCTACCTAAACACTAACAATGCTACACAAACCCTAAAAAATGCGACAAAAACCCTAAAGACTCTTTAAAAACCTCAAAAATATTAAACCTTAATTCACCATAATATAAAAATTTAATCACTAAAAAAACCCCTAATAAACTCTAACAATCCCTAAAACACCTTATAATCCCTAAAATCCTAAGAAACCCTATTCAACCCTAATAAAAGCCCAAAAATACCTAATAAACCCTAATAAATAATAATAAAACCTAATAAACCCTAAAAACACGTTAAGAAAACCTAAACAACCTTAACTACCCCCAATAAACACCAATAAACACTAATAAATCCTAATAAACCCCAAAAAAAACAATACAAAGCCCTAATAAACCATAAATAAATCCAAATAAACCCTACTCAACCCTAACAAACCTTAACACATGATAATAAACCCTGATAAAACCCTACAAAACCCTAATAAATAAAGAAATGTTAGTATACCTTAAAACATCCCTAGAAACCATAATAAACTCTAATATGACCTAATAAACTCTAAAAATGCTCACAAACAATAAAAAACGATCATAAACAATAAAAACGTACTATATTACCTAAAAAGACCTAAAAACACTAATATAACCTAACAATTAAAATAAATGAAAATATACCTTAAAAATCCCTAGAAACCCTAATAAACCATAATAAAATCTAATATAACCAAAGAAGCCCAAAAACACTCACAAACAAAAACAAAATTCTCACAAACAACAAAAACAAGCTATATTATCTAAAAATACCTACCAAACACTAATATAACCTAATAAAACAAAAAACTAATAAACCCCTAACAAACCCTAAAAACCCCTGGAAATACTTTCTCAACCCTAATAAACCATGATACACCATAACAAAACCTAATAAAACCCAACAAAACACCAATAAACAAAAAAACGGAAACAAACCATTAAAAATACCTAGAAACCCTAATAAACCATAATAAATTCAAATAAAAGCTACTAAACCATTATAAATGCTCACAAACACTAAAACACTATAATAAAACCTAAAATGTCATAAAAACCACTCATATATATTAAAAAAACTAAAAAAAACTCATATACATTAATAAAAACACTAATAAACCCTATAAAACCCTAAAAATATCTAAAACTCTAATAAACCGTACTCGACCCTAACAAATCCTATTAAAACCATAATGATTCCGACTCAACCCTAATAAATCCCTAAAAATACCTACTCAGCACTAATAAATCTTAATAAACCATAATAACCTATAATAAATGCCACTAAACCCAAAAAATGCAAATATACCATTAAAAAGCACGAAAACCCCTAATAAATGCAAATAAACCTATCAAAGCTTAAAAGTGATAATAAACCCGAATAAACACAACTAAACACTAAAAAAATAATATACCCTCTTAAAAATCAATAAACCCTAATGATCCAAATAAACCCTAATAAATCCTAAACATACCCAAATATACCATAATATACCATAATATACCCTAATAAACCCAACCCAATTCTAATAAAACCCTAAAAATACCTAATATACCCTTATAAACCTTGACACACCATAATAAACCCTAATAAAATCATAATAACCCCCACAAAACTCTAAAAATGTTAATATACCATTTAAAAAACCTAAAACCCTAACAAACCATAATAAATGTTAATAACACCGAAAAATCCTAATAAATGATTGTAAACCCTAAAAAATACCTTTAATGATAATTTTAGTAATAACGCACGTGCATGTGGATATGCATGTGCGTGGTTTAAATAATAAATCATAACGCGCGTGCATTTCCATATGCCTACGCATTTGCATGTGAATGATAATAAATAATAAATTATAAATAATAACACATGTGAATTGCATGTGTATATGCTTGTGCATGTGCATGTTCAGGTGCATGGTAGTAAAAAATAAATAATAACCAAGTCCACATGAATGTGCATTTGCATGTGAATGATAATAAATAATAAATAATAAAACATGTGATAATGGAATAACACAATTGCATTGCATGTGCACGTGCATTAGAATAAATAATAATAACACATGTGATAATAGAATAACGCAAGTGAATTGCATTTTCATGAGCATGATAATAAATAATATATAATAACGCACGTGCATGTGCCTTTACATGTAATGATAATGATAATTATGCATGCACGTGCATGGTAATAAATAATAAATAACAACGCACATGCATGTGCATTTATATTTGATGATACAAACAACAACAACAACAACAAGAATAATAATAATAATAATAATAATAATAGAATAACACAATTTCATTTCATGTGCACGTGCATAGTAGTAACAAATAAATAAATGATAATAAATAAGAACGGACATGCATGTGCTTGTGCATTTACATTTGATGATAATATTAATAATTCTAATTATAATAATATTATTATTAATAACTCATGCACATGCATGGTAATAAATAATAAATAACAAGGCACATGCATGTGCATTTGCATGTGATAATGATAATAATAATGATAATGATAATAATAATAATTATTTTTATAAAAAAACTATGATGATAATAATAATAATAATAATAATAACAAAAGAATAATACAACTGCACCGCATATGCACGTACATGGTAATAAATAATAAATAATTACGCATGTGCATCTACATTTGCATGTGATGATAGTAATAAAAACAGCAGCAGAAATAATAGGAGTAGTGGTTGTGATAATAGTAGTGGTACTAATGCATATGATAATAGAATATTGCGTGTGCATTACGTGTGCATGTGTATGGTAATAAATAATAATTCCCGTGCATTGTATTTGCATGTGATGACGATGATGATAATAATGATAATAATAATATTATTACTATTAAGATTAACAATAACAACACGTGTGATAATATAATAACCCACGTTCATTGAATGTGCGGGTATGTACATTTGGATGTGCATTTTCAGGTGATGATAACAACAACAACAACAACAACAACAACAACAACCACAAAAATAATAATAACAATAGTAATAACAACGCTTGTGATAATAAAATAATGTGTGTGCATTGCATGTGCACGTACATGGTAAAAAAATATAATAATAACCCTGGTGAATGTGCATTTGCATTTTCTTGAGATTATGATAATAATAATAAAAAAATAATAATAATAATAAGTTATTGTTGTTTGAAAAAATAGCAGGCAGGACAAAAGTGCTAGAAAAGGTTTCTAAAAAAACCTAACAAATCACATAGTCATTAAAAAGGCATAACTTCTTCTTCAAGTGTCAATTTCCACTCCATGAATAGCCAAACTAAATCTCATGGAAAGAACTATGATAAAAAACGGTGTGAAAGGTCGAACAGACACACATATCAGATGTTATGACCATTTTAAGAAAAGCTTGAGAGGGATCCGGACACAAAAATGGAGTTTTGGAGGCCTTCTAATGGGTTTTTGGGATTTAGGGTCCCAAAAATGCCTTCAACTTTGTTAAAGTTACCCTTCTACGTAGATCTCTTCGTTTCCTTCTATTTGATACGTGGTAGAGCTCAAATGGTCTACCCGAGTGAAAGTTATGGTCGTTTGAAGTTGGACTTTTTTTAGTGTGGTATAACTAATATATCTTATGTTTCTTTGATCTTCTCACAGTTTCGATTAGACTTGGTCCTCACTCATCTCACGAACTTCGATTTTACTAGTCACAACACTCAAACGGACACCTGAAAGAGAAGTTATGCCTATTTTAGTGAGTTGTAGGTTTCTTAGGATTTTAGGCGCTAAGAGGGTTGCTTAATTAAAAATGACAATAACTCCTATTACATATGTTCATTTTGGCTCCACCACATATCAAATCGAATATTGTGAAAATATACACACTCTGGTAACCCCTAGAAGCCTTTCTGACATTCTTCAACCTCCCAAAATACCAAAAATCACTTTGGATGGTCAAAAGTTTGTCTTCTGGTGTCCATTTTGCAATAACTTCTTCTACGGGAGTCCGTTTTCCCTCTACCACATATCAAATCGGATCTTGAGACTAGACCTACTGTCCTATAACCACCGAAGCACCTTGTCACATCATTTAAGGCCCAAAAAATTACTTAAACCCTCCAAAAGACCATAACTTCTACTCCGGGAGTCCATTTTGCCTCTACCATATATCAAGTCGAAGCTTTCAACTATATCTACCCATCTGTGACTAATAAGAACACCTTATCATGTTCTTAAAGACCCAAAAGGTCGTTAATTCCTCCAAATGGCCATAACTTCTGCTATAGGTGTCCGTTTCAGCTCTACCACATATCAAATTGAAGCTTTCGACTACCTCTCCACATCTGTGACAACCATGAACAACTAAATAACCCTAAAAACCCATGAATAACCCCATAAACATTAAAAACCATTAAAAACCACACAAATCCCTATCAAACCCTAACAAACACTAAAAAACCCAAGCAAACCATAACAAACCCTAACAAACCCCAAAAAACCCTAACAAACATAACAAACCCTAAAAAACCCCAAAAAACCCTAATAATCCCTAATAATCCCTAACAAACCCCAATAATCACTAAGAAACACTAATAAACACAAAAAACCTGAAGAAACCCTAAAAACCCCTATGAAACCATAAGAAACCGTAACATAACCCTAAAAACCCTAATAAAACCCTAAGAAAACCTAAGAAACACTAACACACCCTTAGAAACCGTAACACACCCTTAGAAACCCTAACACACCCTTAGAAACCCTAGCACACCCTCAGAAACCCCAACGCACCCATAGAAACCCTAACACAACCTTAGAAACCCTTATATCCATAATACACCCTTAAAAACCCTAACACTCCCTTAAAAACCGTAACCCACCCATAGAAACCCTAACACACCCTTAGAAACCCTAACAACCCCTTAGACACCATAAATCACTCTAATAATAACTAATAAATCCTAACAAACCCTACCAACCAATAATAAACCATAATAAACCCTAATATACCATAAAGCCCACAACTAAACCCTAATAAACACTAATAAATCGTAATAAACCCTAAAAACCCTATTAGACCCCAATAAAAGCTACAAAATACCTAAATACCCAAATATACCAGAAAAATGCTATGAATCCTTTTAAAATGCTAATATTCTAAAAAAACCCTAATAAACCTGGCAAAACCTGACAAAACCCTAAAAAACCATAAAAACCCTAAAAACCCTAAAACCTCTAAAAAATCCTATAAAATTCTAAAAAACCATAAAACCCCTAAAAACCAAAAAAACAAAAAAAAACCCAAAAAAAACCTAAAAACCCCTAAAACCCCCAAAAAACCTCATAACCCTAAAAAAACCTAAAAACCCCTAAAACGCTAAAAACCCCTAAAATGCCTAGAAATGCCTAAAAACCCTAACCAACCCTATGAAACCATTAAAACCCCTAAACCCCCATATCAAACCCTAAAAACCTCAAAAGAATCCCTAATACACTATAAAGAACCCTAAAAAACCATAAAAACCCTAAAGAACCCTAAAGAACCACTAAAGTCACTAACAATGCTACATAAACCCTATCAGTTGATACAAAGACCCGAAAAATGATTCAAAACCCAAAAAATGCAACCAAACAACGAAAAACTCTAAAATAACCCTAACAAATCATAAAAACTCCAAACACACCCATAAAACCCAAAAAAAATGCATAAAACCCCCCAACAACTCAAACAAATAGTACCAAACCCTAATAACCCTAACAAAACATAACAAACCCTAACAACTACTAATAACCCCTATTAACCACTAATAAACCCTAATAACCCATAAAACCCACTACTAAACCCTAAAAAAGCTAATAAACACTAATAAATCAGAATAACCTATAATAAACCCTAACAAACACTATTAGACCCTAATAAACACAACAAAAGCCCTAAAACCCCTAATATACAATTAAAACACTATGAAACCATAACAAACCCTAATAATCTCTAATAATACTAACAAACCCGACAAAACGCTACAAAAATATCCAAATAATAGCATACAATAACCTTCCACCCACTAATAAACCCTAAAAAACCCTAATAACCCCAAAATAAAACGTAACAAACCCTAAAAACTGCAAATAAATCGTAACAAGTCCTAACAATGCCAAATAAATCGTAAAAAACTTAAACAAACCATAACAAAACCCCTAATAAACCCCAATTAACCCTAAAAACCATAATAAACCTTAATAAATCTTAATAAACCAAAATACACCATACTAAACCCTAATAAATATAATAAACCCTAAGAAACCCTAATAAATCCTAAATAACCCTAAAAAACGTTGATAAACCCTAGAAAAAGCTACTAATTCCTACAAAACCCAATAAAACCATAATATACAACAAAAACACTAATGAACTGTAACAAATCCAAAAGAACACTAATAAACCCTAAATAACCTTAATAAACCTTAAAGAACCATATTAAGCCGACAGGAGTTGGCTTAGTGGTACCATGTAAGGCGGCCACTCCTTGGCAACAGAACTGGCGCAGGTTCGAGTCTCTCCACACTCGAATTTAGCTGGGGACGAGCAGCGCGCAGGTGGTGAATGGGGCACAGAATAAGCGTGGCGTGGCAATCACCAATACCTCGTTACCCACAACTCGTTTTGGGAAGATGACAGCCTGCTCTCCTGGTGGTTTTCTCTTGTCGTGGCGCACTCCATATCTTGGTGATTCGGCTCTTCTAGATCGAAGTTCTTTTCCCCATGGTGGTTTCGGTTTTCTTTGGCGGTTCCCGGTGGCATCGGTCTTCGGTGGAATTAGGCGGTGCTGGATGGCGTCGATCTTCGGTGGTGCTGCGTTCCATGGTGATGGGATTTCTGACTTTGGATTGATAGATCTGGAGGCTTCTGTTGGTTTCGGGATTTTCTGTCTCAGATCTGTGTGGTTTGAGTGGAGATCTAGTGAGGCGTGGGGTTTCGTCGATGGTGTGGATCTTCAAATTTGGATCGACAGATGGGTTCAAATCTGGTGCAGGATGGATTCGGATGCAGTGTTGCAACTCTTTGTTGGGATGGCGGAGGCTTTTCTCTGTTGTCTCACGTGGTTAAAGGTGAAGATAGAGTGTGTGGTGCTGCGGATCTGGAATTAGAAGGATTTCTGTGGCTTCTCTGGTTGATGAGGAAGGTGTGGTGCCGAATTTCTGGGGATGCGCCGGATCTCGTTCTTTCCAGATCTGCAGGTGGTTGGTCTACACAGAAGATCCAGATTGCAGTTGCTGAGACGATTCCTCCATGGATGGGTCAACGGTTTCGAAGATATCAACGGTGGATGAGACTTCCTCGGTGGCGTGGTTCCTGGAATCCTCCACGACGTTTTGTGGGGGTCTGGCTTTCTCAGATTTCGATGATGCATGCTTCCCATCTGTTTATGGAGCTGTGCCTGGGCGAAGTTCGGCGGTTCCGATGGTGTTGCGTCGTTTCTCGTTGGATGCAGAAGGCGTGGATGGTTGGTGGTATCTTGTTTGATTTAGGTTTCTAGGTTTTCAAATTTGCTCATTCTCGTTCCACGATTAAGCACCAGGTCTGTTCCTCTACCCGATCATTGTTTCATGCTTCTGATACTGGCCATTTTATGTTTTTTGGCGTTATGGTTTTGGTCCCTTCTTTCCGACGGTGCCAAATCCGTTTTTTTGGCCTCGAATTTACTGCTGAATTCTATGGTTGGATCCTTCTGTTATGGATCTTCCTATGGTGGTGGATGCTTCTACTATGGGATGATGTTGGTGCTGTTCGCTGGGATTGTATTGAGGTGCTGAATTTTGGTTATGTGTTGCAACTTCTGGGTTGTTGGAAGAGCTGTTTGAGTTGTGTGATTGTTCCTGCTCTGGATGATGGTTATGTGCTATTGGTAGTTGCTTGTTTTGGTGTGAAGGTGCTCGATTTTGGTCTTTGTGAGATTGGATGCTGGAAACTGCTTGGTGGTGAGCTACTGAATGCTGGTGATGGTGAAGATAGTCATTTTGATGCTGATGGTTCTGTGATCTTGGATGCTGGTGGTTCTGTGATGTGGGATGATGGTGGTTCTAGATGCTGGTTGTTTCTCAAATGGGAGGTGCTGAATCCGTGGTTTATGGTCGTGCTGCTGCTGGATGTTGTTCGTTGTTCGAGTTTGGATGCTGGTTGTTGGTTAGCTGTGAGCTGCTGGATGCTGGTTGATGCTGGATAATGGTGGTGGCTTCTTTTCTTTGTGTGTTTTCTTTTTTTGTTCTTGATTTTTCTTTTTTTTTTGGGTCTTTTTTCTTGGGTCGTTAAGGGTTATTGGGTGTGGGTCGTTTGACCCCTCCCCTCCCTTGTCTGTTGTGTCACTTTTTTCTTTCTAATAAATTTGGGGGGGGGGGTCAGGAATAGCCCATCCCTCGCATCTTCCTTGCCTAAAGAACCAAATTAAACTCTAAAGAACACTAAAACCCCTATATAACCATAAAAACAGTAAAACACATTATATAAACCCTAAAACCACTGTAATACCCAAACAAACCCTAAAAGACACTAAAAACGCCTAAAATCCCTATTAATTAAAAAAAACAAATAAACCCATAAGAAAACCCCCCAAAACTACTAAAAATCCATCAGATACCATAAAAAACCATAAACACCCACTAACAACCCTTAAGACCCTAAAAAACACTACAAACCATAAACAACCTTTATAACCCTAAAAAAAGCTTCAAATAGATACATAAACCCTAAAAACATTACATATACCCTAAAAAATGCAACAAAAACCCTAAAAACGCAACATTAACCAAAAAACGCAACATAAACCCAAAAAGCGCTACATAAACCCTAAAAGCACTACAGAAACCCTAGAACTGTAACATTAACCCTAAATAACACAACATAAACCCAAAAAAACTGCAACATAAACATTAAAAAACGCTGCATAAAACCTAAAAACACAATATAAACACTAAAAACACTACATGAACCCTAAAAACGTTACATAAACACTAAAAAATTCAACATAAACGCTAAATCACCCCTAAAAATGCTACATAAAACCTAAACCCTTAACACGCTACATAGACCCTAAAAACATTACATAAACCCTAAAAATGATATATAAAACCTAAAACCACTAACAAAACCCTAAAAATTCTACATAAACACTAAAAAGGCTGCATAAACTCTAACAACGCAACACAGCCCCTAAAAATGCTACAAAAACCCAAAAGACACTTCAAAACCCTTAAAATTATTAAACCCTAATATACCATAATATAAAAAATTAAACCCTAATAAACCCCTAATAAACTCTAATAATCTCTAAAAACACCTTATAATCCATAAAAACCCTATGAAACTCTAATAAACACTAATAAAAACACAAAAATTCCTTATAAACCCTAATAAATGATAATAAAACCTAATAAACCCTAAAAAATGTTAGGAAAACCTAAACAACCCTAACCAAACCTAATAGACACCAATAAACACTAATAAACCCTAATAAACCCCAAACAAACCCTAAAAGGCCTTAATAGACCATATATAAAGCCAAATAAACAGTAATCAACCCTAACAAACCATAACACACCATAATAACCAATAATAAAACCCTACAAAACCCTAATAAAGAAAAAAATGCTAGTATACCAAAAAAATCCCAAGAAACCTTGATACACTCTAATATAACGTAATAAACCCTAAAAACACTCACAAACAATAAAAAATGATCAAAAACAATAAAAACATGCTATATTACCTAAAAATACCTAAAAACACTAATATAACTTAATAAAGACAAATTATGCTAATATACCTTAAAAATCCCTAGAAACCCTAATAAACCATAATAAACTCTAATATAACATAAGAAACCCTAAAAAGACCCACAAACAAAAACAAAATGCTCACCAACAATAAAAATAATCAATATTATCTAAAATGACCCAACAAACACTAATATAACCGAATAAAACAAAAAAACTAATAAAACACTAACAAACACTAATAAACACTAAAAATATCTAATAAACCCAAATAAAAACTAATAAACCCTAAAAAACCCATAGTAAAACCCTAAAAATACCTTTTCAACCCTAATAAACTTTGACACGCCTAATAAAACCTAATAAAACCCAACTAAATACTAATAAACAAAAAAATGAAAACAACCCACTAAAAAGCCCTAGAAAACCTAATAAACCATAATAAATTCAAATAAAATCAAATAAACCAAAAAAAATGGTCACAAACACTAAAAAATTCTAATAAAACATGAAAATTCCTAACAAACGCTCATATATATTTAAAAGAAATAAAAAACACTCATATACCCTTATAAAAATAGTAACAAACCCTAGTAAACCCTAAAAATCCCTAACAAACCCTAATAAACCCTACGTAACCCTAATAAACCCTAATAAAACCCTTTAAGATACCTACTCAAACCTAATAAAACCCTAAATATACCTATTCAACCCTAATAAACCTTAACACACCATAATAAACAATAATAAACCCTAAAAACGCAAATATACCATTAAAAAGCCTCAAAACAACTAATAATTTCTAATAAAACCTAACAAAGTATAAAAACACTAATAAACCCTAATAAACACTACTAAACCCTAAAAACATTTAATATACCCTCTTAAAAATTAATAAACCATAATGAACCTTAAGAAACCCTAATAAATCCTAAACATACCCAAATATACTATAATATACCATAATATACCCTAATAAACCCAACTCAATCCTAAAAAACCCTAAAAATACCTAATAAACCTTGAAACGACATAATAAACCCTAATAAAATCCTAATAACCCCCACCAAACCCTAAAAAATGCTAATATACAGTTAAAACCCTAAAACCCTAACAACCCATAATAAATGTTAATATCACTTAAAAACCCTAAAACATGCTAGTAAACTGTATAAATACCTCTAATAATAATAATAGTAATAACGCACATGCATGTGCATGCTTTAAATAATAAATAATAACGCATGTGCATATGCATATGCATGTGCATTTATATGTGAATGATAATAAAGAATAACGCATGTGAATTACATGTGTATGTGGATGTGCATTTGAATGATAATAAATAATAAATAATAACACACATACAAGTGAAAGTGCATTGGAAAGTGCATGTTCATGTGCATGTGCATGGTAATAAACAATAAATAATTACCAAGTCCACATGAATATGCATTTGAATGTGAATGATAATAAATAATAAATAATAACACATTTGATAATAGAATAACGCACGTGTATTACGTGTGCATACTACTATAAAAACGGCCTTTATCTGTGCTAGAAAAGTGCATTAACATCTCTAAAAATGTGTCGTTAATTGAGGGAGGATTTAGGGGGGTCCCTTTTTTCAGCCTTTAGAAAAGCGCTCATAAAGGTACCTTTTATCCGTGCTAAAAAATGCCCGGATAAAAGACCTCTTTATCAACGATTTTTTTAGCACTGATAAAAGTAAAAAAAATAAAAAAAAATAAAAAAATATTTATATTATGCGGGTGTAGGGGGGATCTTTTAACCGCGCTTGAACCCCCCCCCCCCCCACTTATCAGCGCAAGGCAGACCCCCCTCAATCTCTCCCACGCGCTGCCCTTCCTGCGCATCCCCCACACGCGCGCACCTCCTTATTTCCACCTGAACGCGAACTCGTGACCTCCCCCCTTGCGATCCTGCACCTTTACACTAAGCCACTTCATTTTTTCTCTATTTAATGGTTGATATATTTATTTATATATATACTTATATTTATTCGTATATTAATATATATTCATATTAATATATTTTGTTATATGGTGCTCGAAGATGACTCCGGGCGACAAGCCCTAGTTCATGATTGCGGATGGATTCCCATCCTTGCTGAAGTTGGGAGGTGGTGGAGGTTCTCCCTCGACATTCGACTCCACAGGTGGATTTTTTACCTTTCTTTAGCCCTATCTTTGTTCTTGAATTTCCGTCAATTTCTTTGAGTCCGAAGGTTCTAGATTTGCATCTTGGGGACCCTCAACTTACGATCGCATTATCGGAGTTCCCTGAGTCTTCGAGTCTCCTGAATTTGACTTTGGTGGCTCGCTTCAATCACAAAAGACCTTCAGTAGATGATTTCGACCGATTTTTTTTTAGTAATTGGGACCTGAAGGATCATGGGGTGGTGGGTTTGATTGATAAGCGTCATATTATTATACGATTTTCCTCGGAGGAAGATTTAATTTGTTCTTGGTCAAGATCTCCTCGACGATGAAGTGGATGCAGGTTATTTCTTTTCCGATGGACTTTTAATCTTTGCACGAATCAAGAATCACCCTCTATCGTGACCTGGGTAAGATTTCCCCACCTACCTTAACCCTTTCAGAATCTGGCAATTATCTGTATGTTTGGGAATCTGGTGGGGCGTTTTCTCTACACTGATGACCGCACTTTGTCCGTTAGTCACCCTGTTAATCTGAGACTCTATGTAGAGGTGTATGCTCGAAGGCGCCAGTTGAATGGATATGGATTACTATTGGTGAGGAGTTTCTCTAGAAGCAACCAGTGGTGTTTGAATCCTGGGTTGATTACTGGCCGGGGTGTCATTATCTAGGACACTGAGAATATCAATGTCACAGTAGAACCTTCTCAGTTCCAATGAAAAGAAATTGTAAAGATACTGGTCAGGTACAGAAGATTGTTGATGTTGCAAAGACTAGAAATGGTGTGGGTGGATAAGCCTTGGGAAACCCATCTGTTTTTGTGGTGTTTGAGATATTGAAGCAGGACCTCCAGGCAGTTGTGAGTCATGTGGATGCTTCTTCTTCTGGAGGTGGCGCTAGGCAGCATTCGGTAGTGGCACAACCTGAAGGTGGGTGTGTTTCTAATGATAGGCATGGGGATAGTGGACTCCAGTGGTGTGTTTCCGGTGTTTGGTATAACTCTTCTGGTCCGAAGGATGGGGGATTCTTTCAATTTTGGAGGGTCATGGGAAAATCATAGATTCCAATCCATGTCTGACTAGTGATGGGTATAAGGTGCAGCAGCAACTTGCTGCATAAGGGTGTACTGTTGTTACTTGTAATCGGTTTCAATTATTGGAGCCTGAAGAGGTATTCCAAGTGGAGGTGGGTGATTCAATGAAACAAGGTAACACTATGTCGTGTGTTTCAGTTGATTCAGAGAAGGATGTGGATGTTAGCCAAGAGATTGAAGTGTAGTTTGAAGAGGTATATCATGTTAAAACGGGTGCTTCAATGAATGAAGGTAACTCTATGAAGATTTTTTCAGTTAATGCAGCGAAGGAGGTGGATGTTAGCCAAGTGATTGAAGGGCAGCCGCAATGTTTGGCTGTGATTGACTGTAACAGGCAAAATGAACAGGCCCGAGGGGGGGGGGGGGGGCGATGGTTTTCATGATGACCTGGTAACTGGAAATTGGGGGGACGTCTCGGACAGTGATGAAGAAAACCATAGTGTGATGGTTTGGACTTCCTATTGTGAGGTTCTCAAGGACGGGAAGAGGTGTCCACCACAACAACCAGAAGGATGAGGAATGACTACTCTGATATGCTGAAGCAGCTGTCCACTATATCCTCTTTCAAACAATCTCTACAAGACTTGATATCTTCGGAGAAATTGATCCTTAGAAGGAAGTATGCCAAGATCCCAAGACATTATGAATGTTTGCAAAGAGAGATGGACACTATGGAAGGAGGCTCTCATGGGGGTTGTGATGGGTATGATGTTTATGATATGTAATCAGTTTTATGACTTGCAGTACGTGCTTTCTGTACTTTTATTTTTCTTTTATATATTGTCAGGGGCCTACCTCTGACTGTCTTTTCTGGTATATTTAAATTAATATGATTTTTATCCGTATATTAATTTTTATATTAATATATATTTATTAGATTAATTTTAAATAAATTTATAAAATATGTTTTTTATGTGTATTTATAAATAAATAAATACATACATATATACAACACATAGACATAGACACAAAAACACACACACAAACACATATATATTTATGAATAAATAGATATATTTGTGTATTTGAAAAGCCATAGAATGTTAAGACGACCATAACATCTAATCTAGAAGCCCGTTTCAACTCCACAAGTATTCCAATCGAAGAAAATGAAATAATATTCGATATGATATGTGTTACAAGCCCAACGGACATTCAGATCAGAAGTTATACTTGTTTGGATGTTAACAAATCAGGGTATCCTGACTAAAGCCACTAACAATGCTACATAAACCCTATCAATTACTACAAAATCCTAAAAAATGCTTCAAAACCCACAAAATGCAACAACACCCCCAAAAAACGATAAAATATCCCTAACAAAGCATAAAAAATCCCAACACACCCATAGAACCCAAAAAATGCATAAAAACACAAACAACTCAAGAAAACCGTAAATAACTCTAAAAACCCTAATAAAACCTAACCAAAACCTAACAACCACTAATAACCCCTATGAACCACTAATAAACCTCAATAACCCCTAAAATCCACTATTAAACACTAAAAAACCCTAATAAACACTAATAAATCATAATAACATGTAATAACACCCAACAAATTCTATTTGACCCTAATAAACGCTAAAAATCCCTAAACCCCCTAATATACAATAAAAAACACTATTAAACCATAATAAACCCTAATAATCACTAAAAACCCTAACAAAACCGACAAAACACTATAAAAACATCCAAATAATATCCTAAAAAAACCTACAACCCACAAATATACCCTAAAAAACCCTAATAACACCAAAATAAATCGTAACAAACCCTAACAACCCCAAATAAATCATAACAAATCCTAAAAACACCAAATAAATCGTAATAAACTGAAACAAACCATAACAAACCCCTAATAAACCGCAATAAACCCAAACAAAGCATAATAAACCCTAATAAATTGTAATTAACCCAAATACATGTTACTAAAACCTAATAAATAAAATAAACCGTAATAAATCATAAATAATCCTAGAAAAGGTTGACAAACCCTAGAAAAATCTATTAATACCTACAAAATCCCAATAAAACCCTAATATACAATAAAAAATGCTAATAAAATACAAAAAATCCTAAAGAACAATAATAAACCTAAATAACGCTAATAAAACCCAAAAAACCATATTAAACTCTAAATAACACCAAAAAACCCAAAAGAACCCAAAAAATGTTAAAACACATTTTATAAACCCTAAAAACAGCTACAATACACAAACAAACACTAAAACACACTAAAAAACCCAAACAACCCCTATCAATAAAAAACAAATAAACCCATAAAACCACAAAAACTCATTAAAAAGCCATCATATACCATAAAAAACCATAAAAAATTGTTAACAACCCTTAAAAACCCTAAAAAACACTATAAACCATAAAAAATCATTAAACCCCTAAAAAGGCTTCAAATAGATTCATAAACCCTAAAAATGTTGCATAAACTCTAAAAATGCAACAAAAACCCTAAAAACGCCACTTAAACAAAAAAACGCAACATAAACCCAGAAAATGCAACATAAGCCCTAAAAGCACAACACAAACCCTAGAGCTGTAACATAAACCCTAAAAAACCCATCATAAACCCTAAAAAAACGCAACATAAACATTAAAAAACGCAACATAAAACCTAAAAACACAATATAATCCCTAAAATCACTCCATGAACCCTAAAAATGTTACCTAAACCCTAAAAAATTCAACATTAATGCTACATCACCCCTAAAAATGCAACATAAACCCAAAAAACGCAATAGAAACCCTAAACAATGCTACATACAACATAAACCCTAAACACTCTACATAAACCCTAAAAACATTACAAAAACCCTAAAAATAATACATAAAATCTAAAACCACAAACTAAACCCTAAAAACATTACATAAACACTAAAAATGCTACATAAACTCTAACAACACTACACAAACCCTAAAAAATGCTACAAAAACCCTAAAGATGCTTTAAAACCCACAAAAATATTAAACCCTAACATACCATAATATAAAAAATCAATCCCTAATAAACCCTTAATAAACTCTAATAATCCCTAAAAACACCTTATAATCCCTAAAATCCTAAGAAACTCTACTCAGCCCTAATAAAAACACCTAAAATACATACTAAACCCTCATAAATGATAATAAAACCTAATAAACCCTAAAAACACGTTAAGAAAAACCAAACAACCCTAAACAACCCCAATAGACACTAATAAACACCAATAAACCCTCATAAACCCCAAACAAACACTAAAAAGTCCTAATAAACCATAAATAACGTCAAATAAAACCTACTCAACCCTAACAAATCTTAACACACCATAATAACCCCTAATAAATCCCTAAAAACCCTAATAAATAATAAAATGCTTGTATACCTTAAAAAATACCTAGAAACCTTGATAAACTCTAATATAACCTAATAAACCCTAAAAATGCTCACAAACAATAAAAAAACGATCACAGACAACAAAAATGTGCTATATTACCTAAAAAGACCTAAAAACACAAATATATCCTAGTAAAGACAAAAAACGCACATATACCTTAAAAATCTCAAGAAACCCTAATAAACCATAATAAAATCTAATATAACTAAAGAAACCATAAAACGCTCACAAATAAAACCAAAACTCTCACAATAAATAAAAACATGCTATATTATATAAAAATACCTAACAAACACTAATATAACCTAATAAAACAAAAAAAACTAATAAACCCCTAACAAACCCTAATAAACCTTAAAAATCCCTAATAAACCCGAATTAAAATGAATAAACCCTAATAAAACCATAATAAAACCCTAAAAATACCATCTCAACCCTAATAAACCTTGACACACCATAACAAAACCTAATAAAACCCAAATAAACCCAAATAAACAAAAAAACGCAAAAAACCCATTAAAAAGCCCTAGAAACCCAAATAAAACATACTAAATTCAATTAAAAGCAAAAAAACCATTAAAAATGATCACAAACACTAAAAACTCACTAATAAAAACTAAAAAGTCATAACAACCCCTCATATATATTAACAAAAACTAAAAAACACTCATATACCCTAATAAAAACACTAACAAGCCCTAGTAAACCCTAAAATTCCCTAATAAACCCTAATAAATTGTACTCAACCCTAATAAAACCTTAAAGATGCCGAAAAAACCATAATAAAATCTTAAAAATACCTAATCAACCCTAATAAACCTTAACACATCATAATAAACCATAATAAACCCCACTAATCCCTAAAAAACCCAAATATACAATTAAAAAGCCCTAAAACACCTAATAAATGCTAATAAATCCTAACAAAGATTAAAAGCTCTAATAAACCTGAATAAACACTACTAAAAACCAAAAAACCCTAATAAACACTCTTAAAAATTAATAAACAATAATGAAGCATAATAAACCCTAACAAATCTTAAACATACCAAAATATACCATTACATACCATAATATACCCTAATAAACCCAACTCAATCATAATAAAACCTTAAAAATACCTAATAAACCCAAATAAACCTTAACACACCTTAATAAACCCTAATAAAATCCTAATAACCACCACCAAACCCTAAAAAACTCTAATATACCATTAAAAACCCTAAAACCCTAACAAACCATAATAAATGTTAATAACGCCTAAAAATCCAAAAAATTATTGTAAACCCTAAAAATACCTCTAATAATAGTAGTACTAATGCACGTGCATGAGCATGTGCATGTTCATGGTTTAAATAATAAATCATAACGCACATGTATGTGCATATGCATGCGCATTTTCTTGTGAAAGATAGTAAATAAGAAATTATAAATAATAACACTTGTGAATTGCATGTGTATGTGCATGTGCATGTGAATGATAATAAATAATAAATAATAATGCGCATCCAAGTGCATGTGGATGTGCATGTGGATGTGCATGGTAATAAACAATAAATAATAACAAAGTCCACATGAATGTGAATTTTCATGTGAATGATAATAAATAATAAATAATATCACATGTGATAATAGAATAACGCAAGGGCATTGTGTGTGCACGTGCATGAGAATAAATAATAATAACACATGTGATAATAGAATAACACAAGTGCATTACATTTTCATGTGCATGGTAATAAATAATATATAATAACACACGTTTATGTGCATTTACATGTAATGATAATGATAATGACCCATGCACATGCATGGTAATAAATAATGAATAACAACGCACGTGCATGTGCATTTGTATTTGATGACACAAATAATAATAATAATAATAACAGAATAACGCAAGTGAATTGCATGTGCACGTGCATAGTAGTAAATATTAAATAAATAATAGTAAATAAGAACGCACATGCATGTGCATGTGCATTTACATTTGATAATAATATTAATAATACTAATTGTAATAATAATAATAATAATTCATGCACGTGCATGGTAATAAATATTAAATAACAACGCACATGCATGTGCATTTTCATGTGACAATGATAATAATAATGATAATTATAATAATAATAATATTAGTAATAATAAAAACTATGATAATAATAATAATAATAATAAAAGAATAATACAAGTTCATTGCATATGCACGTGCATGGTAATAAATAATAAATAATAACACACGTGCATCTGCATTTGCAAGTGATGATAATAATAATAATAGCAGCAGTAATAATACTGATAATAGTATTAGTACCAATGCATATGATAATATAATATGTCATGTGCATTACCTGTGTATATACATGGTAATAAATAAGAATGTGCATGCATTTCATTTTCACGTGATGATGATGACGATGATAATTATAATATTATTATTAATATTAATAATAACGCATGTGATATTAGAATAACACACCTGCATTGAATGTGTGTGTTTATGTATTTTCATGGGCATTGGCAGTGCATTTTCATGGTCATTTTCATGTGATGATAATAAAAATAACAACAACAACAACAACCACAATAATAAGAATAACAATAAGAATAACAACGTATGTGATAATAAAATAATTTGTGTGCATTGCATGTGCACGTGCATGGTATTAAAAATATATAATAATGCACGTGTATGTACATGTGCATGTGCATGAGATGATAATAATAATAATAACAGTAACAGTAATAATAACAACAACAACAACAACAACAACACATGTGATAATAGAATAATGCACATGCATTTCATGTGCAGTGAATTATAATAAATAATAACTCAAAGAACACGTGATGGTAATAAAACAATAATATTAATATTAATAATAATAGCACATGTGATAATAGAATAACGCACATGAATTGAATGTGCGCGTGTATGGTAATAAATAATAACGTGCGTGCATTTGTATTTGCATTCGATGATAATAACAATAATAGTAATAATAACAAATAACAATAAAAATTCATGTGATAATAGAACAATGTAGGTGCATTTCACACTACAACAAAAATTGCCTTTAGTAGCTGTCTTTTAGTGGCGATTTACAAAACCACCACTAAACCTTTCGTTAAAAAGGTTTAGCGGCGGTTTATTAAAAACCGTCGTGAAAACCATTTATTTTTTTTACAGTGGAGACACTTCCCCCCTCCCCACTGAAGCTGACGCTCTTCTCCCCCTGACCTCATGACGCTTCTCCCCCTGACTATCCCCAACCCTAGCTCTACTCCCCTACCGTGCCGCCAGTGACCTGGCCGCCAGTCGCTGCTGACCCCCCTTCTCCCACCGACACTCGCGATGTCGGCTTCTCCCCCAACCCCATCGAGTTCCAACCCTAGGTCGTCTCCCCTCCCCTGCCGCCTATGGTTTGCTCGTATTTAGGTATGTTTATGTGTGTAATAGTTAGAGGAATCTAGTGGAGTAAAAATGCATAAGTTTTTATGTAGTTTCATTATTTTTGAGTCATTTCCATAATTTATTTTGGGTTATTATCAAATTTGGAAGAATTAATTTAATGGATTGAATTCATATATTTGGGTTTTATTTGGAAATGGGATCAGTGGTGTTCCATGAGTGATCTATACCCCATTGCTTGAACTTACAGGGAGGATACATAATTGTCCCTAAAGTATGACTAATTGGATTAATATGGATTAATTCTCTTTATTAATTATTATTACTTTATAATATATGTTGTAATTTTATGAGTTAGGGGATTGAGATGGTGTTGGTTCCTAGATATGGCTTTGATGAGGATGGAATGAGATTTCTTAACGAGATAACTCTATGTTCAAGGTAGTTTATGAGTAATATTACCATAGGACCTGGTTATGCATCTATTGTGTGGATTGAAATTTCATGTTGGTGGGTATGTGACATGAATGGGATCCATGAGTTATTTACCTTATGAGACATGATGATAGAGATTCATGTTGGGTTCATAGAATTACCTTTAGTATAATGCATTGATTATACAACCATTGATGGCTATGTTATATATGTGAGAGGCTTAACTATAGGGAAATTAAAACACCAATAGGGTTTTCATCATGTATTTATGGGTCAAGTTATCTATAAAGGTCTTGTTTTAGGTAATTGATTCTCTCCTAAACAAATTTATAGGGTCAAGGCTATGGGATGGTGTAGTAATGGTCATATATGGTATGATAATCTATGAGAACATATAAATGACCCAGTATGGAACCATGTTAGGTTCCTTTGGTCGATGAGCAATAAATATGGACTATATGGATAATGATAGGTTCTCCAAACCTTATGAGTTGAGAATGTGGCCCTTGACAGACATTTATCCCTTAGATAGGGGTGAGATACCAAGGGAATGGAACCCTAAGTGGTGTCTTTATAATCCACATTAATCAATTTGCACAATATCAATATAAATTAAAAATAAGATTCATCATGTCAATAACAACTTACCAATCACACTGAAACCACACTAATGATAGTAAGGGAATAACTACTTCCTCTAAATTTTTCTTCTTATTAGTAGTATAATTCTACTAAATTCAGTGCTTCATATCCCTTGTTATAAACCAGAATCAATATGACATCATTGATTCTCTTTGTTAAGGCTTGGAAACCTATTTTTATTTTAGAATAATCCCTTTTTTATGTAATTCTAGATTCAACAAGTGACATTACATCAGAATGAGACTTCTAGATCAAGTTTTGAAGAAAAAAAGTGGTTTCTTAACACCATGTTCTGAGTCATGATCAGGCATGACACGTTTTGATCATATTTTATATCAAATGAGACTTGAAATAATTATTACATCACTTATTTCTTGAATTTTTTGCATTTAATCAGATCTCCCTTTAGCTGAATAACATGTACTTTATTTGCACATCCAGCCCATGGATCATATCTCCCCCTAAATATTGGTCCACTTCAAACAATGGTTATAATTATTTAATTTAATGGGAGAGCGGAACCTCCAACTTTATTAAGTTGATAAATGTGGTTGGACATTGTTCACTCACCCAAATCTCCCAATTTAATTCATATCATTTGTGGTGGTACTACTTTATATAACACCACTAGTGGGTGATTTACCATATCTATTGATATTGGAAAACCTTATGTAACATATTTATATATTTTTTCTACAAGTATATATGAATCTATTTCCCTATTTAGTAATTGTTATGTGTTTTAATTTTTTTTAATATTTTGTAGGCACATTGTGATATACATAGATAAAAGCTGGATCACTTTACTGAGGAACACACCTTTGTATATTAAGGGTTTGAATGAGTTTTTAGATTTTTCAATTTCCAATTGATCTGTTGAAGGGAGAATAAGATGTCTATGTCCTAAATGTAAATTTAGAATATGGTTTAAGAGAGATGAAGTTTATGAACATTTAATATTGAAGCAATTCCCTGGTCAATATTTTCATTGGATTTGGCACGAAGAATCGAATTTTACAGAAAGGTTGAGCACTGATGTCAATCCATAGAATGAACTCCCAACTTCGTCGACAATATAAAATGAAATGAAAAACCTTATAAAAGATACATTCAGTGCTACAAGAGACCACCATCAACATCAAAACATATCAGAACAACTAGATGAGGGTGGTACAAATAGAAACTAGACATGTGAGGTTTTTGATACTGTAGGACAACCATATCAAGATTGTAACATATCAGCGGATCGTCCTCTTGATTCTGTGGAGACTAATGTAAGAGAAAAATTCACTAAGGAAAATGTGTTCCATTATTTAGTTGATGATGGAAATCAAGATTTGTAGAGTGTATGTTTGAAATATTCAAAACTTTCTTTTATGCTGAAGTTGTACCATATCAAATGTCTATGTGGAATTACCAATAAGGAAATTTTCATGATATTGGAATTGTTGCGTGATGCATTTCATGAAGCAAACATCCTCGAGCATTCTTATGATATGAAAAAAGTGGTTAACTTGCTTGTTTTGAATTATAAAAAAATACATGCATGTCCCAAGGATTTTATGCATTATTGGTGAGAGGATTCATATAGAAAAGATTGTAAAAAATGTTCTTCTTCTGGATGGCAGTCAATGGGTGATATTGAAAGTCTAAATCAACATAATTTCATGAATAAGATGAAAAGGAACACACCTAAAAAGGTTTTGCATTACATTCCTTTAAATACTCGATTGCAAGGATTATTCATGTCATCGAAAACTACCGAACACATGAAGTGGCATTCTGTAGATAATAACAATGATGGGTTAATGAGACATCCATGAGATCCACAATCTTCAATGAAATTTGATTCATTACATCCATATTTCTTAGCTGATCCTAGTAATGTTTGATTGGGATTGGAAATGGATGGATTTAACCCATTTGGGACTTTGAGTACCAGTTATAGAATTTGTCTAGTTGTTTTGATCCCTTAAAATCTACCTCTGTGGATGTGTATGCAACAAACGTCTTTTATCAATTCGATTATTATTCATGGAAAACAAATTCCTAGAAATGATATTGATGTATACTTGCAACCATTAATTGAAGAATTATAAGAGTTGTGGAGTAACGATGTTGAGAGATTTGATGCTTATTCTAAGACAATGTTCAAATGCATGATGCTTTAATGGGTATAATTAGTTACTTGCCTAGGCTTAGGAATATATCTGGTTGGAACACTTACACAGGTTTGGCTTGTCCTGTTTGTAACTTTGATTTTAAGCTCAAATGACTACCTCATAGTAAAAAATGGTGCTTCTTGTGAAATCGAAGATTTCTCGATGCATCTCATAGATTTCGGCAGAACAGATCAAAATTCATCGATTTCATTGATCGTAGACCACATCCAAAGTTGTTAAATAGATCTGAAATATAGATAAAACTTTGAAATGCTGAAACACAATTTGGAAAGGTTCGTCATTTTAATGATATTAGGAGACGGGTTCGAAGTGCATCATCAAGCAAAATCAGAACACAATAATGGAAGAAAAAAACATATTCTTTAAACTTCCGTATTGGGAATTTAATTTGTTGCGGCATAATCTTGATGTGACGCATATTGAGAAGAATATATGTGACAATTTATTTTTCATATTTCAAAATGAGCATGGAAAGTCAAAGGACCATATCAATACTCACAAAGACTTACAAGCAATGAACATAAAACGTGATCTATGGCCAGATGAGAATCAAAATTATCCTCCATAAAATTTTTCAATAGAAAAATAGGGATAAAGATACATTCCTTCGAATTTTAAAGAATTTTAAGGTATCTGATGGGAATTAAAGTTACATCTCAAGGTGTGTTGAATTGAATAATCGTAAGTTACATGGATTGAAAAGTCACGATTCACATATTTTGTTACAACAGTTACTATAATTGGAATTTCGTACATTATTACCTGAAACAATTACAGCTATTGTACTCCAATTTTTAATATTATTCAGACAACTATGTGAGAAATCACTACATCCATTTCAACTTGACAACCTCAATGAGAGGTTTCTATTGACCCTTTTTGAAATGGAGATGATCTTTCCTCCATCGTTTTTTACTGTAATGATGCATTTAACTATGCATTTTGTTGAGGAAGATAAATTAGGAGGCCCCGTACATTATCGATGGATGTATCCAATTGATAGGTACTTTATTTATATGTTTTTAAGTTAAGAAAACAATTTTTTCACATAATTAAATGAATAATTATGTTTATTTTATTTCATAGATATCTTGGGCATTTCAAATCATACATGAGAAATAAATCTCAAACAGAAGGCTCTATTGCTGAAGGCTATTTGGCTAAGGAGTGTCTTACCTTTTTGTTCTAGATACATGGATGATATTGATACATGATTTAATCAAGTAAGACATGTTGATGACACATAGACTCAATCTCAAATACATCATAAATCCATAATATTTCCTGCTTTTGGCCGATCAGTTTGGAGGAACTCAAGTGTGACACTGACAAAATTGGAATTATTACAGGCACATAGATATGTGCTGGTGAATAGTGAAATTGTAGATCCATTTATTGAAGAGTTTAGGATACAAACAACGAGATGAATGATATGCCGAACATGAAAAGAGAAATAATTAACAAAAGTTGTTAATAAAGAGATTGTAGAATGGTTTGCACGATGTGTAAGTTCATAAATATTCCAATAAATATGAATATTAGTTTGACACATATATTTTGTAAATCTAATATAGTATATTTCTTTTTTTAGATAATGAATACTGATACTCAAGTATAGGTGTCAGAAGATTTTAAGTTTCTTGCTCGAGGTCCTCTAAAGCAAGTTAGAAAGTTCGACGCTTACAATGTGAATGGCTTTAGATTTCATACAGTCGATCGAGAAGAGGGTTTGAAAACACAGAATAGTGGTATATTTACATTTGTTGAAGTGGAATTATATGGAATGATGATTGATATTATTGAATTAAACTACCACGGGAATTTTTAAATTGTTTTATTCAAATGCAATTGGGTTGATATTATCAGAGGTGTTAAAAGAGATTCCTTGCAATTTACTTCTGTGAACTTCTCTCGCTTGATGGATGTTGGTGATCCTGAACTGCATGATCCATATATCTTATCATCGCACAAAAAAATGGTATATTATGTGAATGATATTGTGGATTAAGGGTGGAGTGTATTTTCTCACACAATACAAAGAGAATTGTATGATATGGGTGATGAAGTGGAAGATTTGACCTCTAAAATTGAATCTCATCAACAACAAGAAGCAGAATTATTTTTCCATCATGATATTGAAAATATTAGTCTAGAAAGGATGAATGAAGTGGATGAAGTAATGGAGCAGGAAATAGACATGATTGAAGGGGAAAATGATTGTATGTATAGTTATTTATTCACTCAACAACCACTTATTTCATTTATACAGTCATTCATTATCATTGGTATGTATTTTTTTTTGTTAATATTGGGAATCTATTATCATTTTTATTTTTTTTCAGCATAATTTTTTTTGAAATATATGTTCTGAACTTAATTTTATTTGATTAAATGACAGGAATTCCAAAGAGGAAGCGATACATTGTTTCATCCACTGCTACGATAGATGACGATAAATTTGTCTCCCTCCCTAAGGAATTTGAGCCACAAGCTGCCTGCCCCCCTACACCATCTCCCCCTTCACCATCTCTCACACCCTATGTGAGTGTCCCTTTAGAAGCTGAGTCATAGAATCTCCCTTCAGTATCCTCATCATTAGGGCGATGACGCGCCACTTCTAGTTCATCACGGACATACTGAAGGGTCACTGTTATAGGTACATATTTTAATATATATAAATATATTGAACTTTTTTTATACTAACTATTTTTTCATTAAAGATGAAAAAATTGAACTATAGAGAAAAATATAGAAAGTTCAGATGTGTGGAATATTAGTGGAGAGAATATAGTTGTCCCATTTGATTCATATGGTGTCCCTACAGCTGATGTTGTGGGATTACTTGGCCAAATTCTAGGCCAGCTAGCAGTATAGCCCCATTCCCATCCTATTTCTTATAATGATTGGAGACATATACCTCCAAGTTGTAAAATTGATGTTATTGGTTCCCAAATAATGGTAACTCTAATACATTATGGTGTAATTGAATTTCTTGTTATTAATATGTTCAAAATGAATTTCTATTTACAGATGTTTTTCAACTGTACAGTTGCTGATGTGATAGCACAACAGTGGACGTTGAAAAATCATGGAATGAAATAGAAAGACTTCAAATGGAGATTGTGGGGTGATGTCAATGATACTTCATTGACCATCCAACAAATTTATGAGAAGATACCCAATTGGGTACCCAAAGAATAGTGGAATGTTTTTTATGATAGACATCGTGATGTGAAGAAGATGGTATTTAAATATATATTATTCTATTAACCTCATTTTACATTTATACATCTATATGGAGAGGAGATGAAATTGAATACATTACTATTAAATTTCATTTTATTTATTTTAGGATCTCTCAAGAAAGAATGCATCAATCCGGGAAAAGCAAGTCATCCCTCACACTGCGGGGTCAAAAATATTTTATAGAAGCCGATCGACTCTAGTAATCATTTCATTAGTTTAAATATTTATAAGACAATATTATCTGTTAAATATATTAAATTTTTTATTTATCATTTTTTAATGCATTCAAAGATTTTAGGGCATGGCGCGTCCCAAACTAAAGTTTGGTTGGTTGTTCACAAATTATATGATGGAAGTTTTGTTAATGGTCATGCCAAATAAGTTGGGGTATGAACTCTTTTTTCATTATAATAACTTATTATGAGTTTTTACTATGTTAATATATATTGATATTTTATTTATACATAAATGTTAAAGAACTATGGGATGCTAATCCTAAGCAGGCCTACTAAGTCTCCCAGAATGACCCGATTTCTAAAGTCATTGGGAAGGAGCATCCTGGTAGAGTGTGGGGCTAGGTTTGGGACCCGTTCCATCTAAGGTTTTTGGCAGGCCATCAGGAATTGCAGCTGCGTCTACTTCTGGTTGTAGTCAGTCCATACCCGGAGATGCTAAGAAATAGACTGTTTCTCTACGAAACACAGTTCAGGAGCAGGGGGATCAGATATCCTCTTTGCATAAAGAGTTGACTGATATACATCAGTAGATGAGCAGATATTCCCCTGGTGGTATTGTATCGACTGGTGGTGAGTAGTTAAATCACAAAAATTCAAAATCATTTAGTTTTCAATCTTTTAGGGGTTTTAATTTTAAATATAAATATGCAACATTATTTAATTTTCAATTTAATGTTCTTACAGGTGGTAGCTAGAAGTGGAGACGGAGGTGGAGAGGGTGACGATATGTGTTCATCATCAGACAATGATTAATTTTATTGTTGATATGTTTTAGGTGGAGAGGGTCAAAATATGTGTTCATCATCGGTTTGTATATGTATCATGTGTGGCTCACAGTTTCCACCAAACATTTTCATGACCTAATATTTTCTTGATTTGTCATGTATTCTTTTATGTATTTTATTGATTTCTGATGTTTCCTTTTATGTCTTGATTTCTTGAGTGTGGTGTGCATATTTAGGACATAACAGCCTACATCATTCCTCTACCTAATCATTAACAAAGCCAACTATTCTCTTTCAAACAACTTTACCATAGTGAAGAATATGGAAAAAATTAGGAATTAAAGGGTTGAGGAATGTCAGGGTATGCATATTATATAGTGTTTTCACATATATCTTAATTATGTTATTATACTTAACAAAAATGTGTGGTTATGTGGGTAACCATGAAAGGGTTGAGGAATGTCATGGTAATTCAGTGTTCATGGGATGAGAAACACTCTGAGTGGTTTTGGTATTTAGTTTAGTGGAGAGGGTGGGGTCAATTTAGTCCCTTAAGACTGTATGTAGGTACTATGACTCCTAGTGTTATGTTATGGTGACCTTGTTAATGAATATTGATATCTTTTAATTCATCCATAGTTTCTTTTTATTTCTAAAAGTGATTCATATTTAGTCCCTTGAGAACTGTATGTGGTATAAGATGTTATGTAACACCCGAGACTTTTATGTTATATAAATCATCAAAGGAATCTTTTTCTATACAACACTTGCTTGGCTTGCTTTACACGCAATCGCGACCTTCCTCGATAGCTTGCGTCGTACGCAATACCGAGTTTCACTAAACAACTTTATGCTATTAAAACTAGCCGTTATGAATAGTAATAACCACTTTTTGGAATTTTATAAATTTTATTTTTCAAAATGGACTTCATTTTTGGACTCAAAATATCGAAATTAGCCTAGGGTGAAATTTTGGTATTTTTCTGAAAACTTTCAATTTTTGATGAATAGTGAAACCACTAAGTGGTAGGTTAAAAACTGAATTTTGCATAAAACTTAATTTTACCGCTTCTGTGATTGGAATTTCGAAAATCCGAGAGACACGGTTAATATCAAGGACTAAAATGTGGTTCAATGAGATGAAAATAATTTTTCGGTGAATAGTAACTTTTTACTTTTTTTACCGCGGTTAATAGTAAATAGGGTAACTAAGGGTAAATATGATATTAATATTACCCTAACACATGTCCTAATTCTATTGGAAAAGTGTAATTCGACCAAAAACAAACTTAGGAATAAAATATGACCATTTAGGCCCACATGGATTAGATTAGGACATTTATTATTAATTTATTTAAAGAAGGGTTAAAATAGTTAAAATCAAAGTTTAATAAGTAAATCATTTTTAATATGGGGTTATACATAAGATAAATTCAATTGTAAATATTCATTAGAAAGCTAAAAAGATTTCCTACATGATGATATTTTGTTTTTAGACATCAAATAATGTAATTTATTTATGACACAAAGATGATGCAGTAATTATCTTATTAATGAAATATTGACATAATTGATGTTATAAACACCAAAATAAATGTAATTTGAGACTTTTTATGAATTCAACTAATTTTATAGGTTACTATGATATATTAATGTTAATTTAATCAACTTGGTTCGAACATATAATTCTTTTATGACTTTCACAAAAATCATATATCAAATAGTGTCAAAATTGACACAAAATAGTTTTTAAATCAAATATTATATTATTAATTGTTATTTTATTCCTAAAAATCTAAGGTTCGGCCAAATGACTTAGATAAGGATATATATTTTAATAATAAACAATTTGGGGTTCGTTTGGCATGTTATAGTAATTGTATTAACCATATAGTGAAAGAAAACAAAAAGACATGGTAAAAGTTAAATTATTTAACTTAGAGTTAAATCTAATTGATAAGGTTAAAATAATACCCTAAACTTGTCTAAATCCTATTGGTTGATAGGATTTCGACCCTTCCCCACTTTATCTTCGAAATATGACCCTTTGGAACCATTATAAACCAATTTTGACTTTAATATAAAATAATATTTTGAGATATTCCTAAGGTGCCCCTCTCCTCCCTTATAAAAGGGCACCTCCTCCCCCTCCTCCTCACACCAAATTGAGCACTCAAGCTCGGCCAACCCCTGCCATTTTCTCCTCTCCACTTCCCTAGAATAATCCTAGAGGTCCTGGTCTTCTCCAAAGACCAATCTTAGTTCCTTAAGTGGAGGATTCAAAGAGGCGTTCCAAAGAAGAGGTAATATCCATTACCGATCTTTTCAATTTCTTTTTTCTTCAAATTCTTCTTCTTTAGTTGTTTCATGATAAAGTAATAACATCAGTATTACTTACATACTGATATGTTATTATAAATATGAAACAACCCTATTTCACCTTCTATCCATCCTACGGAAAAATGAAATCACCACGCGTGCGTACGTACGGAATACCGTCTCCACGCCGTGGTGTAATCTATTTTCCACCATCACCTTACAAGGATGGTTATAATGGTGTAATGAGTAACTAAATATGATTATTATGAAGTAATATTGATACTGAAATAATATATATATATACTCCAATACAATTCCACGATCATAGGAATGATATCATCACTCGTGCGTACGTACGGAATACCGTCTCCACGATGTGATGCGACTCGTTCTACATGATCTTCATTTCATAATGATTATATAAATGAATTGAATGAATGAATATGGTATATAATACACTAATAACATTCTGGAAATGAATTATCTATAACCTAAAGATAAGAATAAGAATTTATTCGACAAAACACGCATAAGAACAAAAAGTTATAAAGACCCGAGTAACAAGTAACAATGAAATATTACTAACAAGAAGCTAATAATATGACCATATATGATATCATATAAATATGTATGATTCTGGAATAAGTCAATAACATTATTTAAACCATTATACAGGAGCTTCGGACACGTACAAAGCTAATCGGACCTAAGGTAAGGGAAATATCACAATCTCATTTTTATCCGAGATTGTTTATTCGTAAGTATTTACTGGGGTGTATTTTATCATCCACATCCATGTTTCATCAATATGTAATATTACTTCCATCCACCTACAATTGTTTAAATCCATTTTTACCCTTCTGTGAGTTTTTAGTAAAAGAAATGAAAGGAATCTTTTGTCGTTTTTCCGTACGAGGTACTTTTTGACTTTTCCGACAAAAGTACGAAGAATGTTTTTTTTAACTTATACGGCATGAATGGATTTTTAAAACATTATTTCCAAGAAGCTTCCTTTACAAGTTTTCAAGTTTATTTTTAATCAACTTCTTTTATTTTGAAGTTGTATGACATGTTATGAAAGGAAAAATGTTTTTGAAGAAGAAAGGATATTTTCCTCAAGAATGGAGTTCAAGTGTTTTATCAAAATTATTTTCCATATAAGATAATAAAGGGTTCTGTTTTTTATCCCTATTATTACATTGATTTGATCATGTTGTGATGGAATTATTTTTATGAATTCCTTTATCTTATATGAATTGATTTATGATGTCATGATGTTTCAAGAATCCCATTTTTGTTACATGTGTTATGCGATGATGTATGTTTTATGATTATGTGGCACACATAAGAAAGGATTCATTATAAGATGGGTGGGACCTATATCTCCCTCCAATGCATTGGGTAAAGATTTTATATCTCATGAGATAAACATGGCTGGAACGGAAGGTTATTTCGGTTCAGTGATACAGGACTGAAACGAGGAGTGAACTCGGTTCAGAAAGGGACTTTGTCCACTAAGATAGTCTTGGCAATGAGTCATGACTAACAAGAAATGATTTTCCATGATTATGTGTGCATGCCACAAAGTTTCAAGTTTTATGTTATGATTATGGGGATCTCATTTTCACTTCTATGATTTATTCCATGTTAAGATATTATGATCTCTTTTGCAGGTTTTGATGTTCAAAAAGATATGATATGATTTTTATCTCCTTTATTTTCCCTTGCTGAGCATTTGAGCTCACCCTTTTATGTTTTCTTTTCCCCAGGTCAGGAAGATGGATATTAAGTAGAATATGCTAAAAGGGACCCTAGATATGATGAAATAAATGGGAGACACTGTAGAAGATTTATGAACCAGTTGTTTATGTTTCCCAGTTTCTAAAGACACTATACCTATACGGTCCTTTGTAGTTTTATCATATGTTGTAATAAGTGTGCTTCAATTTTTGAAGTATTAAAAATGTATGTAAAGTATGGGTCGTTATAGTTGGTATCAGAGGAAAGGTATAGTCAACCTTTGGAAACTAGGATGTGAAAGCCTTAGTAAGAACCCTAAGGATAAGTCTAAGCATAGTACACAATCTTAGTGTTTTAGAAATGGCCTTGAATAACCTAGGATAAGACCATAAGCATGAAAATTTTATTCTTGAATTATGTGGTTTCCTATTATAATTAGTGTTGCTCACACTATTCTTCTTGGTTTTAGTCAATGGCTGGAACCCGAAGGAACCGTGTTAATGCGGAATGCGATGGGCAATGCAATGATTGTCCCCCTGAGAAACCAAACGATGTGGGAGCTGGAATGAAAAATCTTGTAGCCATGCTCACACAACTTTCTCAAGCTATGAATCATGCAGGATTTCCAAACGAGCAAAGGAGGGAGCAACATTCTGTTGAATCCTTCATGAGGCAGCGTCCACCTTCTTTCAGCGGGTCTACTGATCCATTAGTTGCTGAACAATGGATTAGTACTACTGAAAAGATATTTTCAGTTCTTCAATGTTCTGAACATGATAAAGTCATCCTAGCAGTGTATCGTTTGGAAGGAGATGCTGATCAATGGTGGAATCTTGTTAAGAATATGAGGCAAAGGGATGAAATTGAGTCTATGGAATGGGACGAGTTCAAGAACTTATTTTTCAATAAGTACTTCCCTCGTATTCTCCGAAAAAAGATGGAGAAAGAGTTTCTTGAACTAAAGCAAAGGGATGATGAATCTGTTGGTACCTATGAAGCAAATTTTACAAGACTGGCAAGGTACGCTTCTGGTATTATTATCCAACCTGAGAGTAAGATCGATCGATTCTTTAGTGGCTTAAAACCAAGTCTTCGAAGGGCGTTAGCCATAAGAGACTTCAATAGCTACGAGGAAATCGTTCGATGTGCTCTCAAAGTCGATATGGAGATTGGAGTAACCCATCAGTCACATGGGTTTGATAAGAAGAGGAAGATGGAATTCAAAGAAAAATCTAAAGAGCACACAGAAAAGAAGATGATATTTTCCTTATGCTCAAAGTGTGGAAAGAAACATGGAGGGAGTTGTCTTAAAGGGACAAGTAAATGTTTTAAATGTGTAAAGGAAGGTCATCGGGCATTTGAATGCCGTGATAATGGGAAGAAGATGTCTAATGACGCAAACAAAGGAAGGGATACACAGAATGAACCTACAACACTTCAATGTTTCAAGTGCAAGGAGATGGGGCATTATGCCAATCAATGCCCAAATCCAAGGGTTGATGATGATGGTCGACGTCAACAAACTCTTAAAGCTAAAGACAAAGGAAAGTCACATGCAATTTCTATCAGCGATGTGGAGTACGATAACGATGTGGTGAAAGGTACACTTACCATCCACTCTAAAGTAGCAAATGTTTTATTTGATTCTGGATCCACCCACTCTTTTATTTCTGAAGACTTTTCTAAGGGTATCACCGTACTACCTCAACAATTAGATGTTGAGTTAGCTGTGACAACACCTAATGGCACATCAATCGCATCAAAAGTTTATAATTCTTCTCCGATCGAAGTTTGTGGGAAAGTGCTTCCTGCAAATCTTGTGATCCTTCCTTTAGTGGAATTTGATGTGATTCTTGGCATGGATTGGATTTCTCTACATGGAGCTCATATCAATTGCCAAAGAAGGGAAGTCACATTTCATACTCCAGATCAATCTACGATCGTATACCAATGCAAGGATGAACATAACCTTCCAGTGGAAATTTCTTCCATCTTATGGGTATTGATCCCACTAAATGAAGGTTATTTATCTCAAATGGTTGGTGAGAAACTCACGATTAAGAATATGCCCATTGTAAGGGAGTTTGATGATGTCTTTCCGGAGGAATTACCGGGTCTTCCACCAAATCGTGAAGTTGAGTTTTCAATAGAACTCGTACCGGGTGCTTTGCCTATTTCAAAGACACCTTATAGAATGGCCCCAATTGAGTTGCAGGAATTGAAGAAGCAACTCCAAGAGAATCTTGATAAGGGATTCATACGCCCTAGTGCGTCACCTTGGGGAGCACCTGTTCTATTTGTTAAGAAGAAAGATGGATCAATGAGACTCTGCATTGATTATTGAGAACTTAACAAGATCACTATCAAGAACAAATATCCTCTCCCACGCATTGATGACTTATTTGACCAACTACGCGGAGCTCAATACTTTTCCAAGATTGATCTTCGTTCAGGGTATCATCAATTAAGGGTCAAAAGGGAGGATATACCAAAGACGGCTTTCCGTACAAGGTATGGACACTATGAATTTATAGTGATGCCATTTGGTCTTACTAATGCCCCTGCTATCTTCATGGATCTAATGAATAGAGTCTTTAGAGACTATCTTGATCAATTTGTGGTAGTCTTTATAGACGATATTCTTGTCTATTCAAAGAGCAAGGAAGAACATGAAGATCACTTGAGAATTATATTGAAGACCCTGAGAAAGGAGAAGCTTTATGCCAAATTTACCAAGTGTGAATTTTGGCTTCAAAAAGTTGCATTTTTGGGTCACATAATCTCAAAAGAGGGGATATCTGTGGATCCAGCAAAAACAGAGGTTATCGAAAGATGGTCAAGGCCAACAACAGTAACTGAGATCCGAAGTTTTCTTGGTTTGGCTGGATATTATCGACGTTTTGTAAAAGATTTTTCACGATTATCTAATCCACTCACCAAGTTGACTCGGAAAGGAGTTAAGTTTGTCTGGACAGAGGAATGTGAAGAGAATTTCAAGGAGTTGAAAAGAAGGTTATCTAGTGCACCTGTGCTCACACTTCCTTGTAGTGGAGAAAGGTTTGTGATCTACAGTGATGCATCCAAGAAGGGATTGGGGTGTGTTCTTATGCTAAATGATATGGTGATAGCTTATGCCTCACGACAGTTGAAAATCCATGAACAAAATTACCCAACACATGATTTGGAGTTGGCTGCGGTAATCTTTGCATTAAAGATTTGGAGGCATTACCTTTATGGTGAAAGGTGTGATATTTATACTGATCATAAAAGTTTAAAGTATATTTTCACACAAAAGGAGTTGAATATGCGTCAAAGAAGATGGTTGGAGCTGATTAAGGATTATGACTGCTCAATCCATTACCACCCTGGGAAAGCAAACAAGGTGGCAGATGCATTAAGTCGACAAGACCATGCTAGTTTATCCATGATGAGGATCACAAAAGATCCAATATTTATGGATTTACAAAGGATGGATCTTGGAATTATAATGGAAGGGGAAAAATCTTATCATTCTCAAATGAATGTTCAACCATCTATACATGTGAAGATTAAAGAGGCACAGAAAGAAGATGTTGAGTTACAAAAGAAGGTGAGAAATGTTCCTGAATTCAACCTTGATTGTGATGGGATAATAAAGTTCAGGAATCGGGTTTGTGTTCCTCCAATCCCCGAATTAAAGAAAGAGCTGCTGGATGAGGCTCATAGTTCTTCATTCTCTATTCATCCTGGAAGCACGAAGATGTATAGGGACCTGAAAGAGTACTTCTGGTGGGATGGCATGAAAAGAGATGTTGCTGAATATGTCTCTCGATGCTTGGTTTGTCAACAAGTTAAAGCTGAGAGACAGAAGTCTAAGGGGATGTTACAACCATTACCCATACCCGAATGGAAATGGGAAAACATCACTATGGACTTTGTCACAGGACTTCCTAAAACATCCAAAGGCAATAATGCTATCTGGGTCATAGTTGATCGTCTCACAAAGTCTGCACACTTCATTCCTATTAGAGAGGATTTCTCTCTAGGTCAGCTTGCCAGGATATATGTAAAGGAAGTGGTAAGATTGCATGGAGTACCACTTTCTATTATATCTGATCGAGATCCGAGATTTACCTCGAAGTTCTGGCGAAGTCTTCAGCATACTCTGGATACAGAGTTGAGTTTCAGCATTGCTTATCATCCCCAGACAGACGGTCAGTCTGAGAGAACAATTCAAACCCTAGAAGATATGTTGAGAGCTTGCTCTATGGATTTCAAAGGAGGTTGGGATCAACACCTACCTTTGGTGGAATTTTCTTATAATAATAGCTTTCACTCCAGTATTCAAATGGCTCCTTATGAAGCTCTCTATGGAAAGAAATGCAGGACTCCAACTTGCTGGGATGAAGTTGGGGAAAGAAAGCTATTAGGACCTGATCTCGTTGATGAAATGGCAGAAAAGGTCAGATCTATTCAACAACACATAAGAGCAGCTAAGAGTCGACAGAAAAGCTATGCCGACAACCGAAGAAAAGACCTAGAGTTTGAAGTGGGTGATAAAGTGTTCTTACGAATATCTCCCTGGAAGAGGGTTATGAGATTTGGAAAGAAGGGGAAGTTGAGCCCTAGATATATCGGTCCTTTCGAAATATTGGATCGTGTTGGGAAGGTAGCTTACCGATTGGCGCTTCCACCGAATCTCTCTCAAGTTCACGATGTGTTCCATGTATCTCTCCTGAGAAAGTACATACCAGATCCTTCACATGTACTCAGCTCAGAAGTTGTACCGCTGGAGCAAGATCTTTCTTATGAAGAACAGCCGATAGAGATTCTGGATCGTAGCGAAAAAGTCCTACGAAACAAGACCACTCGCTTGGTGAAAGTTTTATGGAGAAACCACCAACTTGAAGAAGCTACATGGGAGCTTGAGGATATGATGAGGGAGAAGTATCCTCATCTGTTTGTTGCAAAGTGACGAATTTCGAGGGCGAAATTCTTTTTAAGGGGGGTAGAATGTAACACCCGAGACTTTTATGTTATATAAATCATCAAAGGAATCTTTTTCTATACAACACTTGCTTGGCTTGCTTTACACGCAATCGCGACCTTCCTCGATAGCTTGCGTCGTACGCAATACCGAGTTTCACTAAACAACTTTATGCTATTAAAACTAGCCGTTATGAATAGTAATAACCACTTTTTGGAATCTTATAAATTTTATTTTTCAAAATGGACTTCATTTTTGGACTCAAAATATCGAAATTAGCCTAGGGTGAAATTTTGGTATTTTTCTGAAAACTTTCAATTTTTGATGAATAGTGAAACCACTAAGTGGTAGGTTAAAAACTGAATTTTGCATAAAACTTAATTTTACCACTTCTGTGATTGGAATTTCGAAAATCCGAGAGACACGGTTAATATCAAGGACTAAAATGTGGTTCAATGAGATGAAAATAATTTTTTGGTGAATAGTAACTTTTTACTTTTTTTACCGCGGTTAATAGTAAATAGGGTAACTAAGGGTAAATATGATATTAATATTACCCTAACACATGTCCTAATTCTATTGGAAAAGTGTAATTCGACCAAAAACAAACTTAGGAATAAAATATGACCATTTAGGCCCACATGGATTAGATTAGGACATTTATTATTAATTTATTTAAAGAAGGGTTAAAATAGTTAAAATCAAAGTTTAATAAGTAAATCATTTTTAATATGGGGTTATACATAAGATAAATTCAATTGTAAATATTCATTAGAAAGCTAAAAAGATTTCCTACATGATGATATTTTATTTTTAGACATCAAATAATGTAATTTATTTATGACACAAAGATGATGCAGTAATTATCTTATTAATGAAATATTGACATAATTGATGTTATAAACACCAAAATAAATGTAATTTGAGACTTTTTATGAATTCAACTAATTTTATAGGTTACTATGATATATTAATGTTAATTTAATCAACTTGGTTCGAACATATAATTCTTTTATGACTTTCACAAAAATCATATATCAAATAGTGTCAAAATTGACACAAAATAGTTTTTAAATCAAATATTATATTATTAATTGTTATTTTATTCCTAAAAATCTAAGGTTCGGCCAAATGACTTAGATAAGGATATATATTTTAATAATAAACAATTTGGGGTTCGTTTGGCATGTTATAGTAAGTGTATTAACCATATAGTGAAAGAAAACAAAAAGACATGGTAAAAGTTAAATTATTTAACTTAGAGTTAAATCTAATTGATAAGGTTAAAATAATACCCTAAACTTGTCTAAATCCTATTGGTTGATAGGATTTCTACCCTTCCCCACTTTATCTTCGAAATAAGACCCTTTGGAACCATTATAAACCGATTTTGACTTTAATATAAAATAATATTTTTGAGATATTCCTAAGGTGCCCCTCTCCTCCCTTATAAAAGGGCACCTCCTCCCCCTCCTCCTCACACCAAATTGAGCACTCAAGCTCGGCCAACCCCTGCCATTTTCTCCTCTCCACTTCCCTAGAATAATCCTAGAGGTCCTGGTCTTCTCCAAAGACCAATATTAGTTCCTTAAGTGGAGGATTCAAAGAGGCGTTCCAAAGAAGAGGTAATATCCATTACCGATCTTTTCAATTTCTTTCTTCTTCAACTTCTTCTTCTTTAGTTGTTTCATGATAAAGTAATAACATCAGTATTACTTACATACTGATATGTTATTATAAATATGAAACAACCCTATTTCACCTTCTATCCATCCTACGGAAAAATGAAATCACCACGCGTGCGTACGTAAAGAATACCGTCTCCACACCGTGGTGTAATCTATTTTCCACCATCACCTTACAAGGATGGTTATAATGGTGTAATGAGTAACTAAATATGATTATTATGAAGTAATATTGATACTGAAATAATATATATATATACTCCAATACAATTCCACGATCATAGGAATGATATCATCACTCGTGCGTACGTACGGAATACCGTCTCCACGATGTGATGCTACTCGTTCTACATGATCTTCATTTCATAATGATTATATAAATGAATTGAATGAATGAATATGGTATATAATACACTAATACCATTCTGGAAATGAATTATCTATAACCTAAAGATAAGAATAAGAATTTATTCGACAAAACACGCATAAGAACAAAAAGTTATAAAGACCCGAGTAACAAGTAACAATGAAATATTACTAACAAGAAGCTAATAATATGACCATATATGATATCATATAAATATGTATGATTCTGGAATAAGTCAATAACATTATTTAAACCATTAGACAGGAGCTTCGGACACGTACAAAGATAATCGGACCTAAGGTAAGGGAAATATCACAATCTCATTTTTATCCGAGATTGTTTATTCGTAAGTATTTACTGGGGTGTATTTTATCATCCACATCCATGTTTCATCAATATGTAATATTACTTCCATCCACCTACAATTGTTTAAATCCATTTTTACCCTTCTGTGAGTTTTTATTAAAAGAAATGAAAGGAATCTTTTGTCGTTTTTCCGTACGAGGTACTTTTTGACTTTTCCGACAAAAGTACGAAGAATGTTTTTTTTAACTTATACGGCATGAATGGATTTTTAAAACATTATTTCCAAGAAGCTTCCTTTACAAGTTTTCAAGTTTATTTTTAATCAACTTCTTTTATTTTTAAGTTGTATGACATGTTATGAAAGGAAAAATGTTTTTGAAGAAGAAAGGATATTTTCCTCAAGAATGGAGTTCAAGTGTTTTATCAAAATTATTTTCCATATAAGATAATAAAGGGTTCTGTTTTTTATCCCTATTATTACATTGATTTGATCATGTTGTGATGGAATTATTTTTATGAATTCCTTTATCTTATATGAATTGATTTATGATGTCATGATGTTTCAAGAATCCCATTTTTGTTACATGTGTTATGCGGTGATGTATGTTTTATGATTATGTGGCACACATAAGAAAGGATTCATTATAAGATGGGTGGGACCTATATCTCCCCCCAATGCATTGGGTAAAGATTTTATATCTCATGAGATAAACATGGCTGGAACGGAAGGTTATTTCGGTTCAGTGATACAGGACTGAAACGAGGAGTGAACTCGGTTCAGAAAGGGACTTTGTCCACTAAGATAGTCTTGGCAATGAGTCATGACTAACAAGAAATGATTTTCCATGATTATGTGTGCATGCCACAAAGTTTCAAGTTTTATGTTATGATTATGGGGATCTCATTTTCACTTCTATGATTTATTCCATGTTAATATATTATGATCTCTTTTGCAGGTTTTGATGTTCAAAAAGATATGATATGATTTTTATCTCCTTTATTTGCCCTTGCTGAGCATTTGAGCTCACCCTTTTATGTTTTCTTTTCCCCAGGTCAGGAAGATGGATATTAAGTAGAATATGCTAAAAGGGACCCTAGATATGATGAAATAAATGGGAGACACTGTAGAAGATTTATGAACCAGTTGTTTATGTTTCCCAGTTTCTAAAGACACTATACCTATACGGTCCTTTGTAGTTTTATCATATGTTGTAATAAGTGTGCTTCAATTTTTGAAGTTTTAAAAATGTATGTAAAGTATGGGTCGTTATATGTTACGAGGTACCTGCACGTTGTGATGGGTCCATGACACATTAGCCTTCCTTATTTCATGGAGATATGTTTCGGAGTGTTGATGAACTATATATATTATCACACTTAGGATGTGATTGGGTACTAGATGAAGGGGTGAAGTTTTACGACACCTTTTCTCGTATATGAGTGTTAAAATTGGAATAGTATAATTCTTATGCTAACGTAGGGTTATTAGACATTTTTTATTGAATGATGTGGGAACTGATTATGTGACTGATGATTTTAACATGAAAGAAAGTATATAAGTGGATTGGATTTATTAGTGATGTCTTCAGTGGTAATACAAAAATTATTTGATATTAGAAACCAATATATTTTTTGAAACTACTAATGAAGTTGGATAGAATTTGTAGTACAATTGAATACCGAAATCCCATGGAAGTGACATTGATCACTAGATTTTGGGTTGTTTCCTATAATAATAATCTTGTTAAAATGTTTTTTTGTTTTTGTGAATACTGGTTATGTTGATTATGTAATTATTAATGTCTCGATAGAGAGGCTCACGGGGTGGGTATTTTTCAATGGGTCAAGAAAGGCCTCATGCATATCAGTATTGAGATGTATTTTTGATTTATGGATAATAGTATAAAGGATCAATGTTGTTGAAATTATATAGTTTAAATCCACCATTATTATATTTTCTATTCCAAACCTTCATTGAGTGAAATATACAGATTATCTGATATTTTAAATTTGATGAATATAGACTGAAAATGGTTGTGGTTTTCTATTGGTACATAGATACAAGAAGCCTATATGCATGGACATATTAGCTCTATGGTAGAGGAAAACATTCTTGTATTAGATATATATTAAATATATGTTCTGGTTATTCAACTACAAATGTATGGGAATTTGATACATGGATGGAAATTGCACCAGGTTTTTGGGAGTCAGTATTCATAATAAGTAAGAAGACATGTGAGATAGATAATGTATGTTGGTTTTGGTCGTGCCAAAATTGTAAGACTATAATTTGGATTCATAGGGGTGAAATGTTGTTATTTATCACATGCAGTGGTCTGATTTAGATTATTCTTGTTGAATATGGGTGTATGACATTGGATGTTTTAGAATCCCTAAATTTAACTAGGGATAGGTAATCATTGAAGAGATGATGGTTGTAATTTTTTTGTGGTTCTTAGTTCATCATATCTTCCAGGGTTCATTGGAAAAGTTTGGTATTGGATAAAAAATTTAATACAAGATTGATTACCACGACTTGAATAAGGATCTATAAGTTTCATATGGGAAATGACAAGAATATGTGATGGACCAAAGAATGAGGCATCTGGGTGGCTGGGTTGTTTCACTATTTAAATTGAAGTATATGAGAGATCATTTTCAATGAGAGATATAGATCGATTTCATGTATCATATATCATTGATCAAAGAAGTTCACAAGTGATGAATAGAAATACTTTTTATGGATGATAAGTGGTATGGTGGGGTGGTTATAACACCTCGCACCAATGTGTGTCAGTGGAGTTACATAAATATTAGTTTCCAATGATGATATGACTAGAGATGATATTAATTTTGTTTAGTTATATTGATAATTTTCATTATACCCTCATTTTAAATAATTGAGAGGATTTTTATGAGGTGGTATCGTGGGTAGTGGGGAATTAGGGCATGTCTAGGGGGATAGTTCTGGGAGTCAGCCCGTAGTTCAGGTTGGAAATATTTTGTTGGTCAAAGACAATACAATATGTTGGGGAAAATTACAATAATTTTTGGGTTATGTAAGATTAATATCTTATATAGGTTGGTAGTTACACCACATCATTTAGGAAAAATGTAGTGTGAAGGAATATGTGAGACCATATTTTTTAGAGTCTAGAGAACCATGCCATATAGAAATGATTTGGGGGGTGGTTATGGTTTTTTAAGAGAGACATGAAGGCTATATAAGTGTAAATCATAGGGAAATGTGAGATTGAATCATTATTTAATACATCATTATGCTACAACATATAAGGGATGTATTATGGTTGATAGTTCAAAGGGAAATATCACTCCCATATAAAGGGATCCCACATTGTAATTCCCCAACCAATGGGACGGTGTTGTGTCATAATGGGAAGGACCACATCATAGTGTGATGTAGGATAGATGGGTTTAATTTTAACATTTTACCATGATTATGGGTCCCACATCATGACTACATGGGCTACTCTACGAGGGTGACCCTGGTAGGGTAGGTGTGTTTTAACCCTTATGGTCACTCTATAACACATTTTTTATATTTTTTTTATAATTATTTTGTTTACTTATAACACAGGACCATATTAAATGTGATTGAACATTTTTTCCAACTAGTGGAATGACCCTCTTTCCCCTATACCATTATTTTGACTCTTGCAAAGAAAATATCTACTATTTTTTTATGATTACAGAACCATTTATTCTAGTGGTTCATTAAAGGGGGGTTCGACCTATCAACTTATGGATTGATAAACAGAAGAGGATCTTAATACGGGGTTTCAATGTGGGGAAAACATGCTTGGAGTAACATGTGCTAACCTAGGACAAAATGTAATTCCACTTCAAGGAACTCATTAAGGAAAGTTTAGATATGGAGGTTACCTCCATATAATGGTGTATGGGAGTGTTTACCCATTAGGTTTGATCAGGGAGATATGACCAGACATGATTCATTGGTATTCTTGTAATTGTTTTTTAGGCCACTGGTACAGAAGTTGCAGAAGATGCAATTTTTTTTGTAAAAGTGGTTTTAGTGGCGTTTTAAACCACCACTATATGTCATAATTTTTCAATTAGCGGTGGTTATAACCACTGCTAAATGTAATATTTTTTCTATTCACGGTGGTTATAACCGCCACAATGGTGTTAATTTTCATGGCAGTTTTAACCGCAACTACATTGGCCCATCTTCCGTGCAATGTTCACGGTGGTTATGATGCTTTTAGGGGTTGTTTTCCCATCCAGGGGATTACATTTTTTTAGCGGAGGTTTTAACCGCAACTAAAAATATTAATCCCCTGGCTGGGAAAACCGCGGCTTAAAGGATCATAACCGCCGCGAAATGCGCTATCTACGACTGTTTCTAAAAATTGCCACGAAATGTCTATAACCGTCGGAAATAGGGTCCCGGCGCACAATGTAGCCGCGGTTTTCAGAAACCTCCACAGAAGCATATAGCAGCGGTTTAAACCGCCGCTATACCCAAAAAAACACGCTGCGAATGGAGAATTTTCCTTTAGTGGAATGTGCACGTGCATGGTAATAAATAATAACAGACGTGCATGTGAATTTTCTTGTGATGATAATAATAATAGTAGTAGTAGTAGTAGTAGTAATAATAACAACAACAACAACAACATATGCACGTGCATGTAAATAAATAATATATAATAAATAATAAATAATAACACATGTGCATCTGCATTTTAATGTGATGATGATAATAATAATAATAACAGTAATAACAATAATGATAATTATAATAATGATAATCATAACAATGATAATAATAACGTGTGTGATAATAGAATAATACACGTCCTAACAAACCCTAACAAAACCTAAAAATCCCTAACAACCACTAATATCCCCTAAGAACCACTAATAAACCCAAATAACATCAGAATCCCACTATTAAACCCTCAAACCCTAATAAACACTAATAAATCATAATAACCTGTAATAAACCATAAAAACCCTATTAGACTCTAATAAACACTACAAAATCTCGTAAACCCCTAATATACAATAAAAACACTATTGAACCATAATAAATCCAAATAATCACTAAAAACCCTAACAAACCCGACAAAACACTACAAAACCCGCCAAATAATAGCCTACAAAACCCTTCAACCCGCTAATAAACCCTAAAAAACCCAAATAACCCCATAATAAATTGTAAAAAACCCTAACAACCCCAAATAAATCGTAAAAAATCCTAACAATGAAAAATAAATCGTAACAAACTGAATCAAACCATAAAAAACCCTAATAAACTGCAATAAACCCTAACAAATCATAATAAACCCTAATAAATCATAATAAAACCAAATACACGTTAATAAACCCTAATAAATAAAATAAACCCAAAGAAACCTTAACAAATCCTAAATAACCCTAAAAAGGATGATAAACCCTAGAAAAAGCTATTAATGCCTACAAAATCCCAATAATACCCTAATATAAAATTAAAAATTCTAATAAACCGTAACAAATCCTAAAGAACACTAATAATCCCTAAAAACCCTAATAAACCCTAGAAACCCATAATAAACTCTAAAGAACACTAAAAAATCCTAAAAAGCCCAAAAAATGCTAAAACTCATTACATAAATCCTAGAAACCACTAAAATACCCAAACAAACCCTAAAACACACTAAAAACTCTAACAACCCCTATCAATCCCAAAAAAACCATTAAAACCCCAACAAAAACCATTGAAAACCCATCAAATACCACAAAAACCATAAACACCCATTAACAGCCCTTAAAAACCCTAAAAACCACTACAAACCATAAAAAACCATTTAAACCCTAAAAAAGGAAACAAATAGATACATAAACCCAAAAAATGTTACATAAACACTAAAAATAAAACATAAATTCTAAAAACGCAACATAATCCCAAAAAAACGCAACATAAACCCAAAAAACGCTACATAAACCCAAAAAGCACTACATAAACCCTAGAATTGTAACATAAACCCTAAACAACACAACATAAAAATTAAAAAACGCTACATAAAACCTAAACACACAACATACACCCCAAAAACACTACATGAACCCTAAAAACATTACAGAAACCCTAAAAAATGCAACATAAATGCTACATCACCCCTAAAAACGCTACATAAACCAAGAAAATGCAACATAAACCCTAAAAAATGCTACATAAAACCTAAACCTTGAACACGCTACATAAACCCTTAAAACATTACATAAACCCTAAAAAATGTTACATAAAACCTAAAACCGCTAACTAAACCCTAAAAGCGCTACATAAACAATAAAAATGCAACATAAACTCAAACAACACTACACAAACACTAAAAAATGTTACAAAAACCCTAAAGATGCTTCAAAATGCTCAAAAATATTAAACCCTAATATACCATAATATAAAAAATTAAACCCTAATAAACCCCTAATAAACATTAATAATCCCTAAAAACGCCTTATAATCCCTAAAAACCCTAAGAGACTCTAGTAAACCCTAATAAAACCCCAAAAATACCTTATAAACCCTAATAACTGATAATAAAACCTAATAAAGCCTAAAAACAGGTTATGAAAACCAAAACAACTCTAACCAACCCTAATAGACACTAATAAAAACTAATAAACCGTAATAAACCCCATAAAACCCTAAAAATCACTAATAAACCATAAATAAATCCAAATAAACCCTTCTCAACCCTAACAGACCTCAACACACCATAATGACCCCTAATAAAACCCTAAAAAACCCTAATAATGAAAAAAATGATAGTGTACCTTAAAAAATCCCTAGAAACCCTGATAAACTCTAATATAACCTAATAAACCCTAATAACTCTCACAAACAATAAAAAATGATCACAAACAATAAAACCATGCTATATTACCTAAAAAGACCCAAAAACACTAATATAACCTAATAAAGACAAAAAACACTAATATACCTTAAAAAACACTAGAAACCGTAAAAAACCATAATAAACTCTAATATAACCTATGAAACACTAAAAATTCTCAAAAAATAAAAATAAAAAATTCTCACAAACAATAAAAAACGCAATATTATCTAAACAGACATAACAAACACTAATATAACATAATAAAACAAAAAAACTAATAAACCCCTAACAAACCCTAATAAACACTAAAAATACCAAATAAACCCTAATAAAAACTAATAAACCCTAATAAAGCGATAAAAACACTAAAAATGCCTTCCCAACCCTAATAAACATTAACACACCAAAATAAAACCTAATAAAACCCAACTTAACCCCAAAAAACAAAAAAAACACAAACGAACCATTAAATATCCCTAGAAACCCTAATAAACCATAAGAAACTCAAATAAAACCTAATAAACCATAAACAATTCTCACAAACAATAAAAACACGATAATAAAACCTAAAAAGCCCTAACAGCCCCTCATATATATTAACAAGAACTAAAAAACAGTCATATACCCTAATAAAAATACCAACAAACCCTAGTAAACCCTAAACAACCCTAAAAAAACATAATAAACACTACTCAACCCTAATAAACCCTAATAAAACCCTAAAGATACCTAATCAACCCTAATAACAACCTAAAAATTCCTACTCAACCCTAATAAACCTTAACACACTATAATAAACCATAATAAACCCCACTAAACCCTAAAAAATGCAAATATACCATAAAAAGCCCTAAAACCCCTAATAAATGCTAATAAAACCTAACAAAGTTTAAAAGCACTAATAAACCCTAATAAACACTAATAAACCCTAAAAAACCCTAATATACCCTCTTAAAAATTAATAAACAATAATGAATGATATTAAACGCTAATAAATCCTAAACATACCCAAATATACTATTATATACAATAATATACCCTTATAAACCCAACTCAATCCTAATAAAATCCTTAAAGTACCAAATAAACCCTAATAAACCTTAACCCACCAAAATAAACCCTAATAAAATCCTAATAACCACCACCAAACCCTAAAAAACTCTAATATACCATTAAAAACCCTAAAACCCTAAAAACCCATAATAAATGTTAATAACACCTTAAAATTCTAAAAAATGCTAGTAAACCCTAAAAATACCTATAATAATAATAATAATAATAATAATAATAACATACATTCATGTTCATATGCAAGTGCATGGTTTAAATAATAAATCATAACGCACGTGCATGTGCATATGCCTGCGTATTTTCATGTGAATGATAATAAATAATAAATAATAAATAATAATTCATGTGAATTACACATGTATGTTCATGTGCATGTGAATGATAAAAAATAATAAATAATAATGCACTTCCAAGTGCATGTGCTTGTGCATGTGCATGTGCATGTGCATGGTAATAAACCATAAATAAAAACCAAGTTCACATGAATGTGCATTTTCATGTGAATGATAATAAATAATAAATAATAACACATGTGATAATAGAATAATGCATGCGCATTGTGTGTGCACGTTCATGAGAATAAAAAATAATAACACATGTGATAATAGAATAATGCAAGTGTATTTCATTTTCATGTGGATGATAATAAATAAAATATAATAACACACGTGCATTTCATTTTCATGTAATGATGATGATGATGACACATGCATGTGCATGGTAATAAATAATATATAACATCGCAGATGCATATGCATTTGTATTTGATGATACAAACAAAAATAATAATAATAATAATAATAATAATAATAATAATAATAATAATAATAGAATAACACAAGTGAATTTCATGTGCACGTGCATAGTAGTAAATAATAAATAAATAATAATAAATAAGAATGCACATGCATGTGTATGTGCATTTACATTTGATGATAATATTAATAATACTAATTGTAATAATAATAATAATAATAAAGCATGCTTGTGCATGGTAATAAATAATCAATAACAGCGCACATGGATGTGCATTTTCATGTGATAATGATAATAATAATGAAAATGATAATAATAATAATAATAATAATAATAATAATAATTTTGATAATAATAATAATTTTGATAATAATAATAATAATAAAATAATAATACAAGTGCATTGCATATGCACGTGCATGGTAATAAATTATAAATAATAGCGTACGTGCATCTACATTTTAATGGGATGATAGTAAAAATAATAGCAGTAGTAATAATAGTAGTTGTAGTGGTGATAATAGTAGTAGTTCCAATGCATGTGATAATAGAATATTGCGTGATCATTACGTGTTCACGTGCATGGTAAAAAATAATAACGCATGTGCATTGAATTTGCATGTGATGATGATGATAATAATGATAATAATAATAATATTAATAATAACAGTGCATGTGATAATTGAATAAAAAATGTGCATTGAATGTGCGTGTATGTGCATTAATTCGTGCATTTTCATTTGATGATAATAACAATAACAACAACAACAACAACAACCACACTAATAATAATAACAATAATAATAACAATGCATGTGATAATAAAATAACATGTGTGCATTGCATGTGAACGTGCATGGTTATAAATATATAATAATAACACACGTGCATTTTCATGTGCATGTGGATGAGATGATGTTAATAATAATAATAATAACAGTAATAATAAGTTATAGTTGTTTGAAAAAACATCAAACATGACAAAAATGCAAGAAATTGGGTCTCGAAAAAGCTAACAAATCATAGAGTCATTGAAAAAGGCATAACTTCTTCTTCGGGTGTCCATTTAAGCTCCTTGAATAGTGAAACTGGATCTCATGGAACGAATTACGATAAAAAAAAGTGTCGGAGGCCGAACAAACGCACAGATCAGACATTATAACCATTTGTATAAAAATTTGGCAAGGATACGTACATGGAAATAGAGTTTTAGAGGCCTTTTGATGGGTTTCTGGGATTTTTAGGTCACAAAAATGACTTGAACTATGTTTAAGTCAACTTTCTCTGTAGATATCTTCTCTACATTCGATTTGATATGTGGTAGAGCTCAAACGGACAACCGGAGCGAAAGTTTTATCCATTTGAAAGTGGAATTTTTTTTGGAGTGGTATAACTAATATATCATATATTTCTTTGATATTATCATAGTTTCTACTAATCTTGGTCTTCACTCATCTTACTACCTTCAATTTGACATGTCACAGTGCTCAAACGGACACCTGAAGGAGAATTTTTGCCTATTTTAGTCAGTTGCGGGTTTCTTAGGTTTTTAGGTGATAGAAGATTTGCTCAATTTAAGACGACAATAACTTCTGATACGTGTGTTCATTTTGGCTCTACCACATATCAAATCAATTATTGTGTAAATATACACTCTGGTAACCACTGGAACCCTTTCTGACATTCTTCAACCACCAAAAAGACCAAAAATCCCTTTGGATGGTCAAAAGATTGGCATCTAGTGTCCGTTTTGCAATAACTTCTATGGGTGTTCATTTTTCCTCTACCACATATCATATCGATGCTTGTGACTAGACCTACACTCATATAACCACAGAAGCACCTTCTCACATCTTTGAAGGCCCAAAAAGTTACAAAAACGCTCCAAAAATCCATAACTTCTACTTCGGGTGTCCATTTTGCCACTACCATATATGAAATCAATGATTTCGACAAGATCTACAAATCTGTAACAAATAGGAACACCTTAAAATGTTATTAAAGTCCCAAAAGGTCCTTTAGTCCTCCAAATGACCATAACTTCTGCTCTGGGTGTCCGTTTCACCTCTACCACATATCAAATTAAAGCTTGTTACCAGCTCTAGACATATGTGACAACCATGAAGAACTAAATAACCCTAAAAACATGAATAACCCCATAAACACTAAAAACCATTAAAAACCATGATAAACCCTAACAAACCCTAAAAAACACTAACAAAACCTAATAAACCCTAACAAACCCAAACAAACCCAAACAAACGCATACAACCCCCCAAAACCCTAAAAAACCTAACAAAACCTAACAAAACCAAAAAACCCTAAAAAGCCCTAAAAAGCCCAAAAAACCCCCAAAACGCAATAGGAAACCCCATTAAACCCCCAAAAAAACTTGAAGAAACCCTAAAAAACCCCTAAGAAACCATAATAAACCCTAACAAAACCCCAAAACCCCTAACAAAACCCTAAGAAAACCTAAGAAACACTAACACACCCTTAGAAACCCTAAAACATCCTTAGAAACCCTAACAGACCCTTAGAAACCCTATCACACCCTTTGAAACCCCAACACATCCATAAAAACCCTAATAAAACCTTAGAAACCCTTAGAAACCATAATACACCATTAGAAACCCTATCTCGCCCATCAAAACCCTAACCCACCCTTAGAAACCCTAACACACCCTTAGATACCCTAACAAACACTCAAAAACCCTAAATCATTCTAATAAGAACTAATAAATCCTAACAAAACCTACCAACCAATAATAAACCATAATAAACCCTAATAAACCCAAAAGCCCACTACTAAACCCTGATAAACACTAATAAATTGTAATAAACCCGAAAACCCCTATTAGAACCCAATAAAAGTTACAAAATACGTAAAAACCCAAATATACAAAAAAAATCAATTAAACCATTCGAAATCTAATATTCACAAAAAAACCCTAACAGACCCGGAAAAACCTGAAAAAACCCTAAAAAACCAAAAAATATAAAAACCATAAAAACCCTAAAAAACCCTAAAAACCCTAAAAAATCTTGAAAACCCTAAAAATCCTAAAAAACTCTAAAACCCCTAAAGACATGGAAAAACCAAAAAACCTGAAAAAAAACCTAAAAAACCCTAAAAAAACTCAAAAAAACCTTTAAAAACCACAAAAAATGCTAAAAACCGTAAAATCCCTAAAAAAGATAAAAACCCTAAAATGCCTAAAAATGCCTAACAAAACCCTAACCAACCATATGAAACCTTTAAAAACACTAAAACCCCTAGAAAACCCTAAAAACCTCAAAAGAAACCCTAATACACCATAAAGAACCCTAAAGAACAACCAAAGCCACTAATAACGCTACATAAACCCTAACAATTGCTACAAAAAATCAAAAAATGATTCAAAACCCACAAAATGCAACAAAACCCCAAAAATCCGTAAAATAACCCTAACAAAGCATAAAAAATCCAAACACACCCATAAAACCCAATAAAATGCATAAAACCCTAAACAACTCAGACAAATCGTAACAAACCCTAAAAACCCTAACAAAACATAACATACCCTAACAACCACTAATAACCCCTAAGAGCCACTAATAAACCCAAATAACCCTTAAACCCCACTATTAAACCCTAAAACCCCTAATAAACACTAATAAATCGTAATAGCCTGTAATTAACCCTAACAAACACTATTAGACCATAATAAATGTTACAAAAGCTCTAAAACCCCTAATATACAATAAAAAACACTATTAAACCATAATAAACACTAATAATCACTAAAAACCCTATCAAACACGACCAAATTCTACAAAAACCTCCAAATAATACCCTACAAGACCCTACAACCCAATAATAAACCCTAACAAACCCTAATAACACCAAAATAAATCGTAACAAACCCTAAAACCCCAAATAAATCGTAACAAATCCTTACAATGCCAAATAAATCGTAACAAACTGAAACAAACCATAAAAAACCCCAAATAAGCCGCAAAAATCCCTAAAAACTCATAATAAACCCTAATAAATCGTAATAAACCCAAATACACATTACTAAACCCTAATAAATAAAATAAACCCTAATAAATCCTAAATAACCCTAAAAATGTTGATAAACCCTAGAAAAAGCTATTAATTCCTAAAAAAATCCCAATAAAACCCTAATATACAATAAAAATTCTAATAAATTGTAAAAAATCCTATAGAACACTAATAAACCCTAAAGAACCCTAAAAACCCATATTAACCTCTAAAGAACACTAAAACCCCTAAAGATCCCAAAAAACATTAAAATACATTATATAAACACTAAAAACCACTAAAATAACCAAAAAACCCTAAAACACAAAAAAAACCCTAACAACACCTATGAATCCCAAAAAAACAAATAAACCCATTAACCCCACCCCCCCCCCCCCCAAATCCAATAAAAATCCATCAAATACCATAAAAAAATACCCATTAACAACCCTTAAAATGCCTAAAAACTACAAAAAATAAACAACCATTAAAACCCTAAAAAGGATTCAATTAGATACATAAACCCTAAAAACATTACATAAACCCTTAAAAATACAACAAAACCCCTAAAAACGCAACATAAACCAAAAAACATGACATAACCATTAAAAATGCAACATAAAACCTAAAAACACAATAAAAACCCTAAAAGCACTACATGAACCCTAAAAAAATTACATAAACCCAAAAAAATGAAATATAAAATCTACATCACCCCAAAAAACGCTACATAAACCCATAAAACGCAACATAAACCCTAAAAAATGCTACATAAAACCTAAACCCTAAACACACTACATAAACCCTCAAAATGTTACATAAACACGAAAAATGACACATAAAACCTAAAATCGCTAACCAAAACCAAAAAATTCTATGTAAAAACTAAAACTGCTACATAAACTCTAACAACACTACACAACCCCAAAAAAATGCTACAAAAACCCTAAAGACACTTTATGATCCTCAAAAATATTATACCCAAATATACCATAATATAAAAAATTAAACCCTAATAAACCCCTAATAAACTCTAACAATCCCTAAAAACACCTTATAATCCCAAAAAAGCCTAATACACTCTACTACACCCTAATAAAACCCCAGAAATACCTAATAAAGACTAATATATGATAATAAAACTTTATAAACCATAAAAACACATTAAGAAAACCAAAAAAAACCCTAACCAACCCTAATAGACACTAATAAACACTAATAAACACTAATAAGACCAAAAAACCCTAAAAAGCCCTAATGAACCATAAATAAAGCTAAATAAACCCTACTCAACCCTAACAAACCTTAACACACCATAATTACCCCTAATAAAAACCAAAAAAACCCTAATAAAGAAAAAAAATGCTAGAATACCATAAAAAATCCCGAGAAACCCTGATAAACACTGATATAACCTAATAAACCCTAAAAACACTCACAAACAATAAAAAACTATCAAACACAATAAAACGCGCTATATTACCTAAAAATACCAAAAAACACTAATATAACCTAATAAAGACAAAAAATGCAAATATACCTTAAAAATCACTAGAAACCCTAATATACCATAATAAACTCTAATATGACCTTAGAAACCCTAAAACACTCACAAAAAAAATGCTCACAAATAATAAAAACACGCTATATTATCTAAAAAGACCTAACAAACACTAATATAACCTAATAAAACAAAAAAACTAATAATCTCCTAACAAACCCTAATAAACCCTAACAAACCCTAAAAATCCCTAATAAACACTAATAAAAACTAATAAACCATAATATAACCATAATTTAACCCTAAAAATACCTTCTTAATCCTAATAAACTTTAACACACCATAAAAAAACCTAATAAAACCCAACTAAACCCCAATAAACAAAAAATGCAAACAAACCATTAAAAAGCCCTAGAAACCCTAATAAACCATAACAAATTCAAATAATGGCTAATAAACCATTAAAAATGCTCACAAACACTACAAACACGCTAATAAAACCTAAAAAGTCATAACAACCCCTCATATATATTAACAAAAACTAAAAAACACACATATACCCTAATAAAAACACTAACAAACCCTAGTAAACCCTAAAAATCCCTATCAAACCCTAATAAACCGTACTCAACCCTAATAAACCTTAATAAAACCTTAAAGATATTGACTCAACCCTAATAAATCCCTAAAAATACCTACTCAACCCAAATAAACCTTAACACACCATAATAAACCATAATAAACCCCACTAAACCCTAAAAATGCAAATTTACCATTTAAAAGCCCTAAAACCCCTAATAAATGAAAATAAAATATAACAAAGCTTAAAAACACTAATAAACCCGAATAAACACTAAAAAACCCTAATATACCCTCTTAATATTTAATAAAAAATAATGAACCATAATAAACCCCAATAAATCCAAAAATACCCAAATATACCATCCATCCATCCAACATTAGATTTTTATTGGTTTAAAAATAGAAAACAAAAAAAAGATCACCAACCATAGCTGCTCGGCTAAGGAGGCTAAAAAAAGTGAAGGCCGAGGGTATCCCTTCTAACCAAATCCACCCCCTCGGGTTTCAAGGTTTGCACATAATAAACCCTAATAAACCTTGACACACCATAATAAACCCTAATAAAATCCTAATAACCCCCTCCAAACCCTAAAAAATTCTAATATACCATTAAAAAACCCTAAAACCCTAAAAAACCATAATAATTGTTAATAACACCTATATACCCTAAAAATGATAGTAAACCCTAAAAATACCTCTAATAATAATAGTAGTAATAACACACGTGGAAGTGCATATGCATGTGCATAGTTTAAATAATAAATAATAATGCACGAGCATGTGCATATTCCTGCGCATTTGCATTTGAATGATAATAAATAATAATGCATGTGAATTTAATGTGTATGTTCATGTGCATGTGAATGATAATAAATAATAAATAATTACAAAGATACAAGTTCATGTGCATGTTCATGTGCATGTGCATGTGTGTGACAACAAACAATAAATAATAACCAAGTCCACATGATTGTGCATTTCCATGTGAATGACAATAAATAATAAATAATAACACATGTGATTATAGCATCCCGTCTTTTTATAACATAACTTTTCATTCCATTACCCGGAACTGAGGATCTTTAAGGTTTAGTGTCTTGGAAACAAGGAACATAAAACATGAAAAAAAAACATTCTTCTTAAACACTTGAAAGGCTTCTCCTCATGTTCACCCTAGGCTCATTACTGCATCCCATAACCTGGGGACATACATCAAAAGGAAGGGTGAGCAGAAGGCCCAGCAAGGGAAACAAGTGAAACATTTTACATATGAACTTGAGATACATCAATAAAGTCATGAAAAGAACTTTAAGGCATGAAAATGAAATCATAAGGCATATCATAATAAAAATAAAACTTTTTCATAACTTGAAGATGTGGCTACATCATTTAACATAGACAATCATGAACATATCACCAAGGTCCATCCCCAAGGTGTCATTTTAAAATTACCAAGGTTATTCACCAAGGTATCGTGAAAATTGTAATCTCTAGTGGTTACATCATTACCCAATGCATTGAAGCGCTATCAGGGAACACCCTTAAATTTGCCTTTATTATCATGTGAGCCACATATATCATCATCAAAAATTTCATAAATAACCCACATAGCATAAAATAAATGGGTTTCATTTCATAATCATAACGTTTTAAAAACTGCTTTAAAGACATGATCTTTACGTCACTTTAAAGCCACAGAAAGGGAAAGCGGGTCTCATGTATGTAAATCCCAGAATTTAAAATGGAACATTTTGATATATATGTGAATACCCTTCTAGAAATAAGAGCTTTTAGTATTCACTTTATAACATAAAATAATTTTTGAGAAAAGAGAGAGGCATTTTGAGGGGAAAATTCTGCAGCATAACGGCTAAGTTTCGGGGTTTTAGAAAACATTGAAATGAGAGGGGACATGGGTCACCCTCTCATAAATGATCCATAAAACAGTAGGGTGAAAGAATAATAAGGAAATATGGACATGGTAATGAAATTTTAGGGGCATATTATTTGAAATGAAAAACATTGAAGGAAAAAAAATTAGATTTCTCTTATGAAAATTCGGCAGCCTTACGGCGTCACTTAACTTCAAAAGAAAATTATTTGACAAGATCAAATAGGGTCCCTCATAATATGATCATAAGAGATCAGTATGATAGATATAGAGATAATTCACCAACATAACAAAAAGGAACTTGAAAGAATTGACATGAAAGTAGAACTTCAAAACGAGAAGGGTGAAGAACCACTTAAAAATTCGGCAGCCTAACGGCGCCACTTAAAAAATCAAAATACTGAATTGAAGAGATAAAATGGGGTCTCTCATCATATTAAAATAAGAGTCCAGTATGATATATATAGAGATCATACCCCAATATAAAAAAAGGAACTTTAAATAATTGACATGAAAGTAGATCTTCAAAACGAGAAGGATGAAGAACCACTTAAAAATTCGGCAGCCTAACGGCGCCACTTAAAACTTCAAAATACTGAATTGAAGCGATCAAATGGGGTCTCTCATCATATGATCATAAAATATCAGTATTATAATTTAGAGATCATACCCCAACATAATAAAAAGGAACATGAAAGACTTGAATGAAAATAGAACTTGAAAACGAGGAAGGTGAAAGAATCCCTTAAAAATTCGGCAGCCTAACGGCGCCACTTAAACATTCTTAAAACGAATTGATGAGATCAAGGGGGGGATCTCTCATCATATGAACATGAAATAGGCAGTAGGATGAATATAAAAGAACATCCTCCAACATAAGAACATGGAGTATAAAAGAAATGACATAAAAGAGATTACTTGAAAAGAAAGAGAGGGGTCGGATCCCTTACCTTAAAATGTAACTCTTAAACCTCAAAGGTTGGGACCTTGAGGGCTTGGGGGCACCTTGGGAGGACTCCTTGGGAGGTAATGAGACCATAAATTCGTTGGGAATGAGTGGGGAGTCGAATGGATGAGAGGAGGGCTTGGTATTTATAGGGAAAGTGAGGGGACAAGGCATTAATGGCCAAGGGACACCTCACATGTGCTTTTCTCAAACCCATGTGCTCTCCCTTGTCATTTATCATGGAGTTAGGCCACATGGGGCCCCCAAAACAATAATTCATCACCTTTGGCCGGCCAACCCTCAAAAGATCTCATGAAATCATCATGAAACCGTTATGATGTCATTAAACATACCGAAACCCTAAAACTGTATTTTTACTTTTCCCTGAAAATTCAACTTTCTCAGAAAAATCCCAAAATTTCACATTAACCAAATATAAATTCTCTGATTTCAAAAATGAAATCCATTTTATAAAAATAATTTTCTAAATATTTTTAATTTAATTTTTAAATAAAAACACTATTCATCGAAAATTCATTTTTCAGAAAAAAACCCCAAAAATTACCATAAAATAATATCGATGCTCTGAGTTCAAAAATAAAGTCATTTTTATAAAAATAATTTTCTAATTATTTTTAATTAAATTTTTAATTAAAAAACACTATTCACCCGAAAAAACTAATACTTGAATAATAATTAATGAAACCGTTATTTAACTATTTTATTGAATCACATTACTTAATCAAGGTGCCTAGATTATTTTAAAACTTTCTTTAAGTGAGATTACTAATCCATTTGGTCATATTACTAATCCTAATCATAAAATCACTATTCATAATTTACTATTCATCAAAAATCAAGTTGATCTTATTAGACTCTAAATTTAGTACTGAACATAATTGCAGAAGACCATTTTTTGAAAATCATTACACATTTTTAATTATTTAGGGTTTACATAAACATATTTAAAATATCCTTTTTCTAAAATTCATCAAAAATATGCATACTATATTTATCCGGTCATTTCAAAATTCATAAACTTCATCATAAGAAAAAATCCCAATTTTTATTTAAAACAAGGATTACACAAGGTAGTTACGGTCTCGTTACATAACCCCTTATAATACCATCATAGGACCTAAGAGTAAGGTGTGCTAGGGTGATAGAAGCTTGGGGCGGCTCAGTCAACATTGCCCGAGTAGTAATTTCTATTAGTTTGAACTTCTCACGAAGGCGATTCCGTTCCAGCTTCACATGATGAAGTTCGGCTTGGATTTGATCCAGAGCAAAGCCCAGTGGTGCTACCTCCTTCCCAAGCTCTGTTAGATGGGCTTCGATCGGTCCAAGACTACTAGGTGAGGCCATCAAATCTTCTTTCTATAATAATTAACCAAGATTACTTATATCAAAACATTTTTTTCACAGCGGTCATATTGACCGATGGTTATATAATAGTCAAAACCCACTGATCTCATTTTAATTATAATCATGTTTATCAAATAAAACGTTTTTGTTGAGTATAACAATAACACATAAAATTGGGAAACAAAATTTATTTAAAAAAATTCGGGTCGTTACAATCTTCCCCCCTTAAGAAATTGCATCCTCGCAATTTTAAAATTGGGTTTTGAAATTTCATTGAAAGTCCCACATCGGAAAAGGAGTCAGTAAAACTAGTACTTTAAAATAATGAAAGTGAAGTACAAAGGTCACCCGAGTTAACCCACACTAGGGTTCCATGTAGGAAAACATGGGCATGGAGGAGAAAACAAAGGGTCAGGTTCTGAGGGAGAGTGATAGAGAACATGATTAGGAGAAAGTTAACCATGAGAAAATCCCAAACTTATGATGTGTGTAAACGGTCTTTGATTACCTAGTAGGAAACGTAAACCAACAACATTTTTGTTTTACGTTTCTTTTCATAATTTTGAGGATTTCATTTACTACATAGAACAAAAACATAAGAAAATATACCTACCTTCAAGTAGAGTTTCATCCTTTAACAAGTCCCTAACAACACTAATCTTTTCTCTAAATGATGAGAATTCAAAAACACTTAGTCTCATAAAAGCACAAGAATCATCTTCTATATAATCACATAATCTACAAAAAAATTAACTATCTACTTCTTCTATCTTTAAACATTTTCCCAAAAATAGAAAGGTTAAGGTAAAACAACTCTTCAAAAAGAAAGAATCCCATAGGAATGGAAACTACTTTTAAATCATCAAAGTTCCATGGAACTACCCAAATTTCATCATAGACCATTCCCTAAATAACGGTCCTTAAAATTCCTCAAAACAAACCAAACTATGATTGAAACCCAAATACAATAAGGATTTGATAACATAGTCTTCCAAAACAACTTCATTGTTCATCTCCAGACAACATCAACCAATCCTAACATCTTATAAAAAAAAGTAGCTAACCTAAACATATTTTACCCAAGATAGGTTAGTCATTCCCATAAGTAACCTAAATTACTATAAGCTCACCTTAAATTCATCGATTCTTCAAAATATAAGTCAACCTTACTCCTCAATGAAAATACCGTAGTAATCTATTTACCTCGATCAAATATGGTTCCCAAAATAATGAACGTCTTCCAAAATAATAATCATATTTTAATCCCCTAATCATCCCTGTCATATTAATACGAAAATCGTCGCATTTCCTATCACATTGGTTGTCGGAACATGTTCTTCCATTTCCCACCATTAACTAAGAAGAGAAAGCATAATTAGGGGCTTAAGTACTTAGCTAATAATCATGAAAAGGAACTGAAAGCATATAAGGATAACTTGTATATGAAAGGTATACCCTAACTTGTGATCTCCTAGGTTCCCATCTAGGTTATGAATGATCATATATTCTTATGTGAACCTTTATTTTATTTTATCTTTGTTCCTTTAAAAATGGTTCATACCAAGCTTATGAATTAACCAAAGCATATCCCCCGGGAGTGTCGTAACCAAGAGTGCAGCAAGGCCCGTTGTCGTGTACCAGTTCCCATTTGAGTCTAGCTCAAAGCGGTGTTTTCGGGTTTTACCCCTATGTACATCTGTGCCAGAGCCACCTCTACCTGCTCGTATCCAGACAGAGATGTATTTGCTTGGCAACCCCTTACTCAATACTCACCAAAATACCAGGAATATTTCCAATATTAAACTTTTCTATAGGGTTCCTCCTAGAGTTTTCATATCCTAATTTCCACAAATAACTAAACCATCCTTTGATACCAACTATAGCATCCTGTCTTTTTATAACATAACTTTTCATTCCATTACACGGAACTGAGGATCTTTAAGGTTTAGTGTCTTGGAAACAAGGAACATAAAACATGAAAAAAAAAACATTCTTCTTAAACACTTGAAAGGCTTATCCTCATGTTCACCCTAGGCTCATTACTGCATCCCATAACCTGGGGACATACATCAAAAAGAAGGGTGAGCAGAAGGCCCAGCAAGGGAAACAAGTGAAACATTTTACATATGAACTTGAGATACATCAATAAAGTCATGAAAAGAACTTTAAGGCATGAAAATGAAATCATGAGGCATATCATAATAAAAATAAAACTTTTTCATAACATGAATATGTGGCTACATCATTTAACATAGACAATCATGAACATATCACCAAGGTCCATCCCCAAGGTGTCATTTTAAAATTACCAAGGTTATTCACCAAGGTATCGTGAAAATTGTAATCTCTAGTGGTTACATCATTACCCAATGCATTGGAGCGCTATCAGGGCGCACCCTTAAATTTGCCTTTATTATCATGTGAGCCACATATATCATAATAAAACATTTCATAAATAACCCACATAGCATAAAATAAATGGGTTTCATTTCATAATCATAACGTTTTAAAAACTGCTTTAAAGACATGATCTTTACGTCACTTTAAACCCACGGAAAGGGAAAGTGGGTCTCATGTATGTAAATCCCAGAATTTAAAATGGAACATTTTGATATATATGTGAATACCCTTGTAGAAATAAGAGCTTTGAGTATTCACTTTATAACATAAAATAATTTTTGAGAAAAGAGAGAGGCATTTTGAGGGGAAAATTCTGCAGCATAACGGCTATGTTTCGGGGTTTTAGAAAACATTGAAATGAGAGGGGACATGGGTCACCCTCTCATAAATGATCCATAAAACAGTAGGGTGAAAGAATAAGAAGGACATATGGACATGGTAATGAAATTTTAGGGACATACCATTTGAAATGAAAAACATGGAAGGGAAAAAAATTAGATTTCTCTTATGAAAATTCGGCAGCCTTACGGCGTCACTTAACTTCAAAAGAAAATGATTTGACAAGATCAAATAGGGTCCATAATCATATGATCATAAGAGATAAGTATGATAGATATAGAGATAATTCCCCAACATAACAAAAAGGAACTTGAAAGAATTGACATGATAGTAGAACTTCAAAATGAGAAGGGTGAAGAACCACTTAAAAATTCGGCAGCCTAACGGCGCCACATAAAACATCAAAATACTGAATTGAAGAGATAAAATGGGGTCTCTCATCATATGAAAATAAGAGTCCAGTATGATATATATAGAGATCATACCCCAATATAACAAAAGGAACTTGAAATAATTGACATGAAAGTAGAACTTCAAAACGAGAAGGGTGAAGAACCACTTAAAAATTCGGCAGCCTAACGGCGCCACTTAAAACTTCAAAATACTGAATTGAAGCGATCAAATGGGGTCTCTCTTCATATGATCATAAAAGATCAGTATCATAATTTAGAGATCATACCCCAACATAATAAAAAGGAACATGAAAGACTTGAATGAAAATAGAACTTGAAAACGAGGAAGGTGAAAGAATCCCTTAAAAATTCGGCAGCCTAACGACGCCACTTAAACATTCTTAAAACGAATTGATGAGAGTAAGGGGGGGATCTCTCATCATATGAACATGAAATAGGCAGTAGGATGAATATAAAAGAACATCCTCCAACATAAGAACATGGAGTATAAAAGAAATTACATAAAAGAGATTACTTGAAAAGAAAGAGAGGGGTCAGATCCCTTACCTTAAAATGTAACTCTTAAACCTCAAAGGTTGGGAACTTGAGGGCTTGGGGGAACCTTGGGAGGACTCCTTGGGAGGTAATGAGACCAGAAATTCGTTGGGAATGAGTGGGGAGTCGAATGTATGAGAGTAGGGCTTGGTATTTATAGGGAAAGTGAGGGGACAATGCATTAATGGCCAAGGGACACCTCACATGTGCTTTTCTCAAACCCATGTGCTCTCCCTTGTCATTTATCATGGAGTTAGGCCACATGGGGCCCCCAAAACAATAATTCATCACCCTTGGCCGGCCAAACCTCAAAAGATCTCATGACATAATCATGACACCGTTATGATGTCATTAAACATACTGAAACCCTAAAACTGTATTTTTACTATTCACTGAAAATTCAACTTTCTCAGAAAAATCCCAAAATTTCACATTAACCAAATATCAATGCTCTGATTTCAAAAATGAATTCCATTTTATAAAAATTATTTTCTAAATATTTTTAATTTAATTTTTAAATAAAAACACTATTCATCGAAAATTCATTTTTTCAGAAAAAACCCCCAAAATTACCATAACATAATATCGATGCTCTGAGTTCAAAAATAAAGTCATTTTTATAAAAATAATTTTCTAATTATTTTTAATTAAAATTTTAATTAAAAAACACTATTCACCCGAAAAAACTAATACTTGAATAATAATTAATGAAACCGTTATTTAACTATTTTATTGAATCAAATTACTTAATCAAGGTGCCTAGATTATTTTAAAACTTTCTTTAAGTGAGATTACTAATCCATTTGGTCATATTACTAATCCTAATCATAAACCCGAATAAACACTACTAAACACTAAAAAACCCTAATATACCCTCTTAAAAATTAATAAACCTTAATAAACCCTAATAAATCCTAAACATACACAAATATAACATTATATACCATAATATAACCTAATAAACCCAACTCAATCATAATAAAACCCTAAAAATACCTAATAAACCCAAATAAAACTCGACACCATAATAAACCCTAATAAAATCCTAATAACTCCCACCAAACCCTAAAAAACACTAATATACCATTTGAAAAACCTAAAACCATAACAAACCATAATAAATGTTAATAACACCTAAAAATCCTAAAAATGATAGTAAACCCTAAAAATACCTCTAATAATAATATTAGTAATAACGCACGTGCATGAGCATATGCATGTGCATGGTTTAAATAATAAATCATAATGCACATTCATGTGCATATGCATGCGCATTTGCATGTGAATGATAATAAATAATAAATTATAAATAATAACGCATGTGAATTGCATGTGTATGTGCATGTGCATGTGAATTATAATAAATTATAAATAATAATGCAAATCCAAGTTCTTGTGCATGTGCATGTGCATGTGCATGTGCATGTGCATATGCAGGTACATGGTAATAAACAATAAATAATAACAAAGTCCACATGAATGTGCATTTTCATGTGAATGATAATAAATAATAAGTAATAACACATGGGATAATAGAATAACGCAAATGCATTGAGTGTGCACGTGCACGAGAATAAATAATAATAACACATGTGATAATAGAATAACACAAGTGCATTGTATTTTCATGTGCATGGAAATAAATAATATATATTAACGCACGTGTATGTGCATTTACATGTAATGATAATGATAATGATGCATGCACGTGCATGGTAATAAATAATAAATAACAATGCACGTGCATGTGCATTTGTATTTGATGATACAAACAACAACAATAATAATAATTGAATAACGCAAGTGCATTGCATGTGCACGTGCATAGTAGTAAATAATAAATAAATAATAGTAAATAATAACACACATGCATGTGCATGGGAATTTACATTTGATAATAATATTAATAATACTAATTGTAATAATAATAATAATAATAATGCATGCGTGCGCAAGGTAATAAATAATAAATATCAACGCACATGCATGTGGATTTGCATGTGATAATGTTAATAATAATGATAATGATAATAATAATAATAATAATAATAACTGTGATAATAATAATAATAAATAATAATACAAGTGCATTGCATATGCACGTGCATGATAATAAATAATAAATAATAACTCATGTGCATCTTCATTTGCATGTGATGATAATAACAATAATAGCAGCATGAATAGTAGTGATAATAGTAGTAGTACCAATGCATGTGATAATAGAATATTTCATGTTCCTTATGTGTGCACGTGCATGGTAATAAATAAAAATGCGTGTCCATTACAATTGCATGTGATGATGATGATGATGATAATAATAATAATAACAACAACAACAACAACAACTCATGTGATAATAGAATAATGCACGTGCATTGAATGTGTGTGTTTATGTATTTTCATGTGCATTTGCAAGTGTATTTTCTTGTGCATTTTCTTGTGATAACAACAACAAAAACAACGAAAAATACAAAAACAACAACAACCACAATAATAATAATAACAATATGAATAACAACGTATGTGATAATAAAATAACATGTGTGCATTGCATGTGCACGTTCATGGTAATAAAAAATAAATAATAATGCACATGCATGTGCATGTTCATGTTCATGTTCATGAGATGATAATAATAATAATAATAATAATAGTAATAATAATAATAATAACCACAATGCATGTGAAAATAGAATAACGCACATGTGTTGCATGTGCAATGCATGATAATAAATAATAACTCATAGCGCACATGATGATAATAATAAAAATAATAGTAATATTAATAATAATAGTGAATGTTATAAAAGAATAACACACATGTAGTGAAAGTGCGCGTGTATGGTAATAAATAATAACGCACATGCATTTGCATTTGCAATTAATAATAATAACAATAATAGTAATAATAACAATAACAATAAAAATTCACGTGATAATAGAATAATGTTGGTGCATTGCGTGTGCGCGTGCATGGTGATAAATAATAATGGATGTGCTTGTTCATTTGCGTGTAATGATAATGATAATAATAATATTAATAATAATAATAACAACAACAACAATATATGCACATACATGGAAATAAATAATATATAATAAATAATAAATAATAACACATGTGCATCTGGAATTGCATGGGATGATAATAATAATAATAGTAGTAGTAGTAACAATAATGATAATTATGATAATGATAATGATAATAATGATAATTATAATAATGATAATAATAATAATGTGTGTGATAATATAACAACACTCATCCTAACAAACCGTAACAAAACATAACAAACCCTAACAACCACTAATAACCCCTAAGAACCACTAATAAAACCAAATAACAGTTGAAACCCACTATTAAACCCTAAAACCCTAATAAACACTAGTAAATCATAATAACCTATAATAAACCCTAAAAATACTATTAGACTCTAATAAATGCTACAAAAGCCCTAAAACCCCTAATATACAATAAAAAACACTATGGAACCATAGTAAATCATAATAATCACTAAAAACCCTATCAAACACAACAAAACACTACCAAACCCACCAAATAATTTACTACAAAACACTACAACCCTCTAATAAACCCTAAAACACCATAATAACCCCATAATAAATCGTAACAAACCCTAAAAACCACAAATAAATCGTAACAAATCCTAACAATGCCAAATAAATCGTAACAAACTGAAACAAACCATAACAACCCCCTAATAAAATGCAATAAACCCTAACTAATCATAAAAAACCCTATTGAATCATAACAAACCCAAATACACGTTAATAGACCATAATAAATAAAATAAATTCTAAGAAACCCTAATAAATCCAAAATAACCCTAAAAAGGTTGATAATCCTTAGAAAATGTTATTAATGCCTAGAAAAGTCTAATAAAACACTAATATACAATACAAAATGCTAATAAACTGTAACAAATCCTAAAGAACACTAATAAACCCTAAAGAACCGTAATAAACCATAAAGAACCATACTAAACTCTAAACAACACTAAAAACCCTAAAGAAGCCAAAAACGCTAAAACACATTACATAAACCCTAAAAAACTGTTACAATACCTAAACAAACCATAAAACACACTAAAAGACCCTAACAACACCTATCAATCCTGAAAATACAAATAAACACTTAGAAACTCCCAAAAAACAATTGAAAATCCATCAAATACCATAAAAACTATATACACCCATTAAAAACCCTTAAAACCCCTAAAAACCACTACAAACCATAAACAAACATTAAAACCCTAAAAAGGTAATAAATAGATACATAAACACAACAAAAGTTACATAATCCCTATAAATGAAACATAAACCCTAAAAAAACAACATAAACCCAAAAAACGCAATATAAACCCAACAAATGCTATATATACCCAAAAAGCACTACATAAACCCTAGAACTGTAACATAAACCCTAAACAACGCAACATAAACATTAAAAAACGCTACATAAAACCTAAAAACACAACATAAACCCTAAAAACACTACACAAACCCTAAAAACGTTACATAAACCCTAAAAAATGAAACCTAAACACCACTTCACCCTGAAAAACGCTACATAAACCCTAAAAACATTACATAAACCCTAAAAAATGCTACATAAAACCCTAAAGACGCTTCAAAACCCCCAAACACATAAAACCATAATATACCATAATATAAAAAATTAAACCCAAATAAACCCCTAATAAACTCTAATAATCCCTAAAAACACCTTATAATCCCTAAAAACCCTAAGAGACTCTACTGAACCCTAATAAAATCCCAAAAATACCTAATAAACCCTAATATATGATAATAAAACCGAATAAGCCCTAAAAACATGTTAAGAAAACCAAAACAACCCTATCTAACCCTAATAGACACAAATAACCACTAATAAACTGTAATACATTCCCAAAAAAACTCTAAAAATCCCAAATAAACCATAAATAAATCCAAATAAACCCTACTCAAACTTAACAAACCTTAACACACCATAATAACCCCTACTATAACCCTTCAAACCCCAAATAACGAAAAAAATGCTAGTAAACCTTTAAAAATCCCTAGAAACCCAGATAAACTCTAATATAACCTAATGAACCCTAAAACTCTTACTGACAATAAAAAATGATCACAAATAATAAAAACACTCTATATTACCTAAAAAGACCTAAAAACACTAATATAACCTAATAAATACAATAAATGCTAATATACATTAAAAATCCCTAGAAACCATAATAACCCATAATAAACTTTAATAAAACCAAAGAAACCCTCAAAACGCTCACAGAAAAAAAAAATCTCACAAACAATAAAAATGCTATATTATCTAAAAATACTTAACAAACACAAATATAACCTAATAAAAAAACCTAATAAACCCCGAACAAACCCCAATAAACCCTAAAAATACCTAATAAACCCTAATAAAAACTAATAAACCCTAATAAAACCATAATAAAACCCTAAAAATACCTTCTCAACCCTAATAAACCTTGACACACCATAATAAAACCTAATAAAACCCATCTAAACCCCAATGAACAAAAAAATGCAAACATACCATTAAAAAGTCCTATAAACCTTAATAACCCATAATAAATTCTAATAAAACCTAATAAACCATAAAAAATGCTCACAAACACTAAAAACACGCTAATAAAGCCATAAAAGTCCCAACAACCACTCAAATATATTAACAAAAACTAAAAAACACTCATATACCATAATAAAAACACTAACAAACCCTAGTAAACCCTAAAAATCCCTAAAAACCCTAATAAACACTACTCAACCCTAATAAAACCCTAAAGATACCTACTAAACCATAATAAAACCATATAAAAACCTACTCAACCCTAATAAACCTTAACACACTATAATAAACCATAATATATCCCACTAAACCCTAAAAAATGCAAATATACTATTAAAAATCCCTAAAACTACTAATAAATGCTAATAAAACCTAACAAAGATTAAAAGCACTAATAAACCCTAATAAACAGTACTAAACCCTAAAAAACCCTAATATACCCTCTTAAAAATTAATAAACCATAATTAATGATAATAAACCCTAATAAATCCTAAACATACCCAAATATACCATAATATACCATAATATACACTAATAAACGCAACTCAATCCTAATAAAACCCTAAAAATACATAATAAACCCTAATAAACCTTAACACACCATAATAAACTCTAATAAAATCTTAATAACTCCCTCCAAACCCTAAAAAATGCTAATATACCATTAAAAACCCTAAAACCCTAACAAATCATAATAAATGTTAATAACACCAAAAAATTCTAAAAAACTGTAGTAAACCCTAAAAATACCTCTAACAAAAATAATAGTAATAACGCACATGCATGTGCATATGCGTGTGCATGCTTTAAATAATAAATCATAACATACGTGCATGTGCATATGCTTACGCATTAGCATGTGAATGATAATAAATAATAAATTATAAATAATAACGCATGGGAATTAGATGTGTATGTGCATGTGCATGCGAATGATAATAAATAATAAATAATAACGCACATCTATGTACATGTGAATGTGCATGTTCATGTGCATGTTTTTGGTAATAAACAATAAATAATAACCAAGTCCACATGAATGTTCATTTTCATGTGAATGATAACAAATAGTAAATAATAACACATGTGATAATAGAATAAGGAACCTGCATTGCATGTGCACATGCATAAGAATAAATAATAATAACACATGTGATAAAATAATAATGCAAGTGCATTTCATTTTCATGTGCATGATAATAAATAATATATAATAATGCACGTGCACGTGCATTTATATTTAATGATAATGATAATGTCACTTACATGTGCATGGTAATAAATAATAAATAACAACACACGTGCATGTAGATTTTTATTTGATGATGAAAAAAATAATAATAATAATAAAAATAATAATAATAATAATAATAATACAATAACGCAAGTGCATTTCATGTGCACGTGCATACTAGTAAATAATAAATAATTAATAATAAATAAGAACGCACATGCACGTGCATGTGCATTTACATTTGATGATAATATTAATAACACTAATTGTAATAATAATAATAATAATAATAATTCATGCACGTGCATGGTAATAAATAATAAATAACAACGCACATGTATTTGCATTTGCATGTGATAATGATAAAATTAATGATAATGATAATGATAATAATAATAATAATAATAATTGTTATAATAATAATAATAATAATAATAAAAGGATAGTACAAGTGCATTTCATATGCAGGTGCATGACAATAAATAATAAATAATAATGCATGTGCTTCTATATTTTCATGTGATGATAGTAATAATAACAGCAGTAGTAATAATAGTAGTAGAGGTGGTGATAATAGTATTAGTACCAATGATAATATTAATAATACTAATTGTAATAATAATAATAGAATAACGCAAGTGCATTTGCATGTGCATGTGACTTTACATTTGATGATAATATTAATAATACTAATTTAAATAATAATAATAATAATTACGCATGGATGTGCATGGTAATAAATAATAAATAACAATGCATGTGCATGTGCATTTTCATGTGACAATGATAATAATAATGATAATGATAATAATAATAATAATAACTGTGATAATAATAATAATAATAATAATAATAAAAGAATAATACAAGTGAACTGTGTATGCACGTAAATGGTAATAAATAATAAATAATAAGGCACGTGCATCTACATTTTCATGTGATGACAGTAGTAGTAACAACTATAGTAATAATATTAGTAGTGGTGGTGATAGAATTGGTATTACTAATGCATATGATAATAGAATATTGCATGTGCATTACATGTGCATGCGTATGGTAATAAATAATAACTCTCCTGCATTTCATTTGCATGTGATGATGATTATGAGAATAATAATAATAATATTAATAATATTAATATTAATAATAACATCCATGTGATAATAGAATAACGCAGGTTCATTGAATTTGTGTGTATGTGTATTTGGATGTGCATTTGCGTGTGATGATAACAACAAAAACAACAACCACCACAATAATAATAATAATAACAATAATAATTCCAACACAAATGATAATAAAATACCTTGTGTGCATTTCATGTGCACGTGCATGGTAATAAAAATATAATAATAATGCACGTGAATGTGCATGTGCATGTGCATTTTTATGAGATGATGATTATAATAATAATAATAATAACAGTAATAATAAGTTATAGTTGTTTAAAAAAATAGCATACAAGACAAAAGTGCTAGAAATGGTGTCTCGAAAAACCTAACAAATCCCAAAGTCATTAAAAATGGCATAACATCTTCTTCAGGTGTCCATTTCCACTCCCGGAATAGTCAAACTAAATAACACATAGAACCCACTATTATACCCTAAAACCCTAATAAACACTAATAAATCATAATAACCTGTAATAAACCTTTAAACCCCAATTAGACTCTAATAAATGCAAAAAATCCCTAAAACCCTGAATATACAATAAAAAAACTATTAAACCATAATTCCTAATAATCACTGAAAACCCTAACAAACCTGACAAAACACTACAAAACCATCCAAATAATATCCTACAAAACCCTACAACCCGCTAATAAACCCTAAAAAACCCTAATAACCCCATAATAAATCTTAACAAACCCTAGCATCCCTGAATAAATAGTAACAAATCCTAACAACTTTAAATAAATCGTAACAAACTGAAACAAACTATAACAAACCCCTAATAAACTGTAATAAACCCTAATAAATCATAATAAACCCTAATAAATCATAATAAACCCAAATAAATGTTAATAAACCCTAAGAAACCTTATTAAATCCTAAATAACCCAAAAAAAGTTGATAAACCATAGAAAAGGCTATTAATGCCTACAAAAGCCTAATAAATCCCCAATATCTAATAAAAATGCTAATAAACTGTAACAAATCCTAATGAACACTAATAAACCATAAATGAACCCTAATAAACCCTAAATGTCACGACCCGTCCTCGGGGCCCGTGCCGTGACTACCCCAAGCCCGCCTTCCATAGGCCAGGGGCTGGCGACTAGCACCAAGGCGTAAATCCCAACAAAAGGGGAAGGCATTCCCTTTGAAAAGTAAACAAGCACCACAGAGTAAGAAAGTGGAAAAGTAAACACTAAGTAAAAACTGTACAAGCTGTGCTGAAAGTAAAAGGGGCCGGAAATACAAGCCCAACTGTAAAGTACAACTGAAAGGAAAAACAGCAACTGAAAGGAAAAACTGCAGCGTCGAGCCGTCCTCTGGAAGTCCCACCTGAAGGGTGGGTACAGATAGCCTCCACTGCTCCTCGGGTCCACCTAACCGCTCCGAGTACGCCCCGCCCAGTGGTCCACCTCTAGGTACTGTCCTGCTCCGCACGCCTCCTCCACGATCAGCGCTGTCCGTCGTCTGCAACCAACACCACGAAGTGTGGGCATAGCCCGTGCAGGGGTGAGTATAAGCTACTCAGTAGGGACCCCGAGACCCCCGAAGGTATCCCGAAATCCACAAAAGATAAGTCACGAAGAAGAGATACAATCACAAAGTAACATCTGACACGGCTTAGGTATATGCCCATAAATATACCTAAGTCATCAATTCCCCGATCGGCTCCAACGTCCGAGCCCTAGCACAACCCAGTCCACACAGGAAAGCAAAACGCATACCCACGCAGGATAGAGCAACACAATCCACAAAGGAGAGTAAACAGTAAATCCACACAGGATAACTCAACACAATCCACAAAGGAGAGAAACACAAGATCCAGCTCACACAGGTATACTTCTTCGGATGACGATAAAGATGATCACTGAACCATCCAAGTCGTCGGACCCACGAAGGATCGATAGGTACTAACATTGCAGTGACCCACACAGGATCGGACCCACACAGGATCGGGCCCACGCAGGACCTCTAGGAGTTGGCTCACACCGAACCGCTGAGTGTAGACCCACACAGGATCAGACCCACACAGGATCGGGCCCACACAGGACCGGGCCCATGCAGGACCTGTAGCACTGATCCACGTAGGATCGCTGAGTGCAGTAGTCGTCGCAGTCCACTGAGGATCTCTGCACAGTCGTCGCCGCAGTCCACTGAGGATCTCTGCACGGTCGTCGTCAGAGTCCACAGAGGATCTCTGCACAGTCGTCGCCGCAGTCCACTGAGGATCTCTGCACAGTCATCGCTGTCGAAGTAGCAGTCGCAGCCAGCCTAGGGTTCCCGCACACAGCAAGCTCGTTCGGGAGGGTCCGCTCCACGAGCCGAGAGGCTGATACATCAACCAACACAAAGTGCGAAGTTGATGTATCCAAAAGTTCCGTATCGACAACAGGAACTCAACGTCGCAGACGGCGCGTCAATCGGACGCCCGGTCTGAGAGATATTGGCATTTTCGTCCCAGGGGCCCGGTTGGTTTTTAAGGCAAAACCAACCCGACCGCACTCCACCTGCGTCCGAACCTCGGGCGGAGTATGCCAAAAGATCCGTCTCACTTAGTGGAATTCAAAAAAGCTGACGGCACGTCAATCGAACGTCCGTAGCTCAAGATATGAGCGTTTCCGCTCCGAGGGACCGGTTGGTCTCGTGTACGAACCAACCCGGCCAAACTCAAAGTATTCCGAAACCTTGAGTGCGATATACTGAAACGACCGTCTCGATCCAAGGATCGCGTTTCCACTGACGGCGAGTCGTTTGGAGGCAAGAATCTCAAGTTACGGGCGTTTGAACGAAAATGTCCGAAGAAGGGCGGTACGGGCCCGGGCCGGACCGGTCCGGCTCGGCCGAGCGGCGCGGGTGGAAGCCGCGGGCGCAGCCCCCGCGGTCGAGAGAGAACCGCGGCCCGCGTGCGGGCCGCGCTGGTGAACCGCGGACGCGGCTCTGCCGCGTCCCGCCTGGGCGAACCGGACCCGCGCGGCCGCGGGTCCGTTGGCCGTCGGCGCCGCCGCGCCGGCAACCCGCGCCGCCGGCAGTTTCCGCGGGCCGCCAGCGTCGCTCCGGTGGCCCGTTTTCCTTCCCGTCTGCGTCGTTGCTCCTCCCGGGATCCGTTCTTTACTGCGGGATCGTCAAACATCCGCTGCGGCACGTTTCGTCATCGTCCTTCAATCCGCACAAAACGAAGAACGGCGGAGGGTCGTCGGGCCGTGTTCGTTTGGCCCGCACCCTCCGCGTTAGAGATAAACAACCGGGAGAAATTTATTCCACACAGGAAACAAAAATTTTAATAAGATTAAAATTGTTCACAAAAATCGGTTCTTTAATTTCTTTAAAGAAACAAAGACGGGAAATAAATTAAAAGGGGGTAATTCCCATAATATAAAATCCCTTCCTCGTCGATCGTCGTGCGCGGGCGTTCTTCGCGGAAAAGCTCGTCGCGGAAGAGAGGGATCGTCGCGTCGTCGCGGGGAGGCGTCGCGTCGTCACGGAATCCGGTGTTGAGTCGGCGAACTCAACGCACCATGAAACAACAGATTTAATTTAATTAATTAAATCCGTGTTTTTGGTTAAGAACCACGAAGGAGATTAAGGAAGGTCTGAGACTCTTACCTCAAGAAGCCGATCGAAGATCCGTCGCGGAGGAAGAGACGTCGCAGAAGAACGTTGTCGGCGATGCGGATCAAGGTGTCGCGTCGTCGACTTCCGGGTTCGGCGTTCTTCGCGTTCTTCGCGTTCTTCGCGAGGGAGAAGAAGAAACAAGGATCCTCTCAAATCTTCTCAAAAGATTTTGGGTTGGTCTTATTTTATTAATATGCCAACACACGAAAACCGGTTAAGAAACGATTGAATTAATTCGTTGAATTAATTCAACGAAAGAAACAGGCCATTTAATTCACGAAAGAAACAGCCCATTTAATTCACGAAAGAAACAGCCCAATTAAATGGTCTGTTAAGAATTTAGAAAACGCGTAGGTTGACTTTCATTATGACGGGTTTTCACGGGTGCGTTTCTTAGCGGAAAGAAACGGCGGGGCTCGTGCGGGCCCCACCTCACAAATATCCTACCAAGGGGGTAGGATATTTCTGGATAGCATCCTATTCAGTTCAACTCAGTTCAAGCCGCCTTTAAGTGGCTTCAAGTGGCTTCCAAGTGGCTTAAGTGAAATAAAATAAAGTTGTCGCAAAATTATTTTATTTCTTAACTTTAAGCCCGAAAATTAAAAACCACTCCCGAGTAAACGCAACTCCAGAAGAGGCGTTTCTAAGCGAATACAGGCGCTGCGATTTCATCGGTGCCCTCAGAATTCGATTCCGGGCACCGGTTCAAAAGTTAGAAAAACCCGCTCGTCCGTTCACTGAACGTACCCGAGCCAAACTTCGGAAAATGATTCCGGGCACACCGGGCCTCGGAATCAGGTGCCGTCAGAAACTACGCTCTTGTAAAATTCCAAATAAAATTAAGAAAAAAAATTTCCTTGAAATTTACAGGTCATTACATTACTCCCACCTCAGGACTTTACGTCCTTGTAAAGATACATCAAAAACTAGGGAAACAAATGTGGGTACTGAGCACGCATTTGAGCCTCTCGCTCCCAAGTGCTCTCCTGGAGGTTCCCGTGCTCCCATCTGATGCACACAAGAGGAATCGATCGCCCACGTAGGACCCGCTCCTGTCGATCCTCTATCTCCACTGGGACCTCCGCAAAAGTCGCTCCATCATCCACGTCTAGCTCCCCATAGTCAATGATGTGGGTCGGGTCGTGCACGTATCTCCTCAGCTGGGATATGTGGAAGACGTCGTGTACCCGGTGCAACTGAGGTGGCAGAGCCAGACGATAATCCACCTTGCCAACCCTGCTGAGGACCTGGAAGGGTCCGATGAAGCGTGGAGACAACTTGCCGCCTCGGCCAAATCTCCTTAAACCACGTCGAGGTGAGACCCGCAAGAAGACGTGGTCGCCATCCTCGAACTCTAGTGGCCTCCGCCTCCTGTCAGCATATGACTTCTGCCAGCTCTGTGCTGTCCTAATCCGCTCCTGGATGACCTGTACCTTCTCTGTCGTGGCCCGGACCATCTCTAGTCCCACAAGTGCTGACTCTCCAGGGTCTGTCCAGCACAAAAGAGATCTGAAAGGCCTGCCGTACAACGCCTCGTAGGGTGCCATCCCGATGGTGGAGTGGTAGATGTTGTTGTACGCAAACTCTACCAAGGGTAGGTGGTCCTCCCAGCTGTAACCAAAGTCGAGGACACATGCACGGAGCATGTCCTCGAGAGTCTGAATGGTCCTCTCCGTCTGACCATCCGTCTGAGGGTGAAAGGCGGTGCTCAGACGTAGTCGCGTCCCGAACGCCTCCTGCAACCCCTTCCAAAGCCGGGAAGTAAAAGGAGCATCCCGATCAGAGACTATGGTCGATGGCACACCGTGAAGTCGTACAATCTCCTGAACGTAGAGACGCCCCAAGCTCTCCACTGAGCCCTGCTCTCGGATGGGCAAGAAATGTACCGACTTGGTGAGTCGGTCAACAATCACCCAAATGGAATCGTGACCTCTGGAAGTGCGAGGAAGTCCAGTGAAGAAGTCCATAGATATCCCGTCCCACTTCCACTCCGGGACCTCCAAGGGATGTACCAAACCTGCTGGTACCTGATGCTCTGCCTTCACCTGCTGGCAGGTGAGGCACCGTGAAATGAACTCTGCCACAGCCTTCTTCATGCCCGGCCACCAGTGCTGTCGCCTGAGATCCTGGTACATCTTCGCCACTACAGGATGTACCGCCAAAGGAGAAGTGTGAAACTCTCTCAGCACCTCCTCTCGTAAAGCGACTGGTACCAAGGTACGACCTCTGAAAAGGACATCGTGCTCTGCTCCAAGGGAGAAACCATCAGGTGCCTGTCCCGAGGATATCTGTGCACGCCGTGTCTCACAGTCAGCGTCCCCACGTTGTGCCTCTCTGACCCGCTGAAGAAGTGGAGGAGAGACTGTGAGAGACTAAAGGAAGGATGCTCCGTCTCTATCCACGAAGGATATCTGCAAAGCGGCTAGCTGCTCTGTCGCCTCCTCAAGTAGTTGGATGCCCGTCCTCCAGCTGAGGGCATCAACCACCACGTTCCCTTCCCATGAGTATAGACTATCTCAAAGTCATAGTCCTGGAGGAACTCGAGCCATTGCCGTTGTCTCAGGTTCAGGTCCTTCTGAGAGAAGATGTACCTGAGACTCTGGTGGTCAGAAAAGACTGTGAAGCGCTCGCCCATCAGATAGTGCCACCATGTCTTCAGGGCGAAGACCACTGCTACCAACTCCAAGTCATGGGTAGTGTAGTTATGCTCATGCGGCCTCAACTGACGTGATCCGTAGAAAATCACGGCCCGCTCCTGCATCAGGACACACCCGAGTCCGGTCCCTGATGCATCGCAGTAGACTACGTATCCAACTCCCTCCTCAGGCAACCTCAAGATAGGTGCGCTGGTCAACCTCTGCCTCAGCTCCTGGAAGCTCTGCTGGCATCTGTCTGACCACACGAAGGGTTTCCCCTTCTTCGTCAACGCTGAGAGTGGGACCGCAACTCTGGAGAAGTCCGGCACAAATCTCCGATAGTATCCGGCTAGGCCCAAGAAACTCCGCACCTCTGTCACGCTCTTGGGTGGCTCCCAAGCTAGCACTGCCTCGATATTCGCGGGATCCACTGCAACTCCCGCCTCAGAAATGACGTGCCCCAAGAAGTGGACCTCACGTAACCAGAACTGACACTTCGAGAGCTTGCCATAAAGCTGGTGCTCTCAAAGTGTGTCTAGTACAACACACAGGTGGTAGGCGTGCTCCTCCTCCGTCGTCGAGTACACCAAAATGTCGTCGATGAAGACCACGACAAATCGATCGAGGTATGGCTGGAAGATCCTGTTCATGAGGCTCATGAACACTGCTGGAGCGTTGGTCACGCCGAAAGGCATAACCAAGAACTTGTAGTGGCCATATCGACACCTGAAGGCCGTCTTCTGCACATCCTCGTCTTGAACTCTAAGCTGATGATAGCCTGACCTGAGGTCTATCTTTGAGAACCACCGTGCTCCCTTGAGCTGGTGGAAGAGGTCATCAATCCTGGGTAGCGGATACTTGTTCCTCATTGTCACCTGATTCAGGCGACGATAATCGACACACAGTTGCAAGCTCCCGTCTGCCTTCTTGGCGAACAAAATCGGGGAAGCCCAGGGCGAAACACTGGGTCGGATGAACCCCTTGCCCTGCAAGTCCTCCAACTGTACCCGCAGCTATCGAAGCTCAGCGGGGGCCATCCGATATGCTGGAGTGGATATCGGGGCTGTCCCGGGGTACAGGTCAATATAAAATTCTACCTCTCTGCGAGGAGGTAGTCCTGGAACGTCGTCGGGAAAGATGTCCGCATACTGATCCACCACTGCAGGAAAACTGGGACTCCGCACGTCAACTGCTCCCAGGATGAGGCTAGCCAACTGATGAGTGATGGGATGACCTCTCCTCTGCGTGAGTCCATCATGTGCTTCTAAGGCTCCCTTCTCGCCGGTGAAGGTGAACCTGCTCCCGTCGGTGCGCACACATCGCACCTTGCGCCTAATGCAGTCAATCTGAGCATGGACCGTAGATAACCAATCCATGCCCAAGATGACGTCGTAAAGCCTCGACGCCGCTACAAGAAGATCCCAGCCGAAGCTCTCGCCTCCTAGAGTAAGCTCACACTGCCGGAACCAGTGCGTAATCGTCGAGTCTGCTCCCGTAGGAGTCTCTAGCCGTAAGGATCGAGCCAACGGCTCCGTCGGAATCTCCGAGCTCCGAACAAGGGCAGTGGCTATGAAAGAGTGACTCGCTCCTGTGTCTATCAGAACTGCAGCAAGGGTGGAATAGACACAGATCGTACCTCGAATCATCTCTGGCGTGCCGTGGTCGTAGGCCTCCGCTGCCTGGAGCTGAGCCTGTCTCTGCCCGCCAGCTCCCTGTGGTCGGGGCGGGCCTCCTGGTGGTGGTGGTGGCAGAGCCTCAAAGCGTCGCCCACCACCTGCTGCTCGGCCAGCTCCTCTGCCTCATCTGCCTCCTCCCCGCGGACCGCCACGGTCAACCCTCTGCCTCTGCCTGGGTGGTCCCTCCACCGTCTGCTGACCCTCAGTACGACGGGTCGGGCAGTCACGAGCCATGTGGCCCTGCCCGCCGCACTCGTAGCACTGTCTGCCTCTCGGAAGGCTGGCTCCGCGCTGTGTGCCCTGTACTGCTGAGCCAGTGTCTCGAGGTCGCCTGCCAGAAGGTCTGGTCTGCCTGGAACCCTGAGTCATCCGTCGGCTACCAGCTTCCAAAGACTCCGCTATCTGCCGCCCTGCGGTAGGTCTCACTGTGGACTCAGCCAGGAAGCTCTCGATCAGGAGGGCTCGCTCCAGTACTCCTGCCTGGGTCGGGATGCTGAGGGAGATCAGCGATGCCCTGATCTCGTGTCTCAATCCCTGCTCGAAGGTCCGGGCCCGGAAGAAGGGGTCCCTTACCATGTCTGTCGAGTAGCGAGATAGGTCGGTGAACCTCGCCGCGTACTGAGCGACCATCAAGCTGCCCTGCCGCAGCTGAAGAAGCTCCTGGATGCGCACCGCACGGAGGGTGGCCGGGACGAACTCTGAGCGGAAGAGGCTCTCGAATTCCGTCCAGATGAGGGTGGCCTCATCGTGTACCTGGAGCATCAGGCTCCACCATCTTCCGGCTGCTGCGTGCATTAGGCTCGCCGCGAGGATCACCATGAGGTCTGCTGGTGTCCTCACTAGCCTGAAAACTCGGACGACCGCCTCCAGCCAGTCCTCGGCTGCCTGGGGGTCCGAATCCCCACGGAACCTGGGTGGTCGCTGGCGCTGGAACTCATGCAGAGCTCCGAGGTGTCGTGCGTCGTCAGCTGCCAGTGCTGGAAGCATCGAGGGCTCGGCGGGTAAAGGTACCGCCGGTGCCTCTGTTGTCAATGGGCCCTGTACTGAGGCCTCGTCGCTCGGCGGGCTGTCGTCGCGCCCTACTCTAGGAACCCTAGCTGGCTGCTGTCGTCGTGCCATCCGGAAAAGGAAACAAGTATGCCACGGTCAGAACAGTATACCTGGTGAGATGACACAAGTAATCACAGAGAAAACTTGAAACACACATGCAATCAATGTTTTCATGCATTAAGTCAGAAATCAGAAGTCAGGGTCCTGGTGTATGGATACGTCGGCCGCCGCACCAACACTAGACTCCCTGGAATGATAACCACACTCAATACGCTAAACACTATTGCTTCACATAGAAGAAAGATCAGAGTCTGCGGTAGAACCGACGACCTTTGATACCAATTTGTCACGACCCGTCCTCGGGGCCCGTGCCGTGACTACCCCAAGCCCGCCTTCCATAGGCCAGGGGCTGGCGACTAGCACCAAGGCGTAAATCCCAACAAAAGGGGAAGGCATTGCCTTTGAAAAGTAAACAAGCACCACAGAGTAAGCAAGCAGAAAAGTAAACACTAAGTAAAAACTTTACAAGCTGTGCTGAAAGTAAAAGGGGCCAGAAATACAAGCCCAACTGTAAAGTACAACTGAAAGGAAAAAAAGCAACTGAAAGGAAAAACTGCAGCGTCGAGCCGTCCTCTGGAAGTCCCACCTGAATGGTGGGTACAGATAGCCTCCACTGCTCCTCGGGTCCACCTAACCGCTCCGAGTACGTCCCGCCCAGTGGTCCACCTCCAGGTACTGTCCTGCTCCGCACGCCTCCTCCATGATCAGCGCTGTCCGTCGTCTGCAACCAACACCACGAAGTGCGGGCATAGCCCGTGCAGGGGTGAGTATAAGCTACTCGGTAGGGACCCCGAGACCCCCGAAGGTCTCCCGAAATCCAGAAAGGATAAGTCACGAAGGAGAGATACAATCACGAAGTAACATCTGACACGGCTTAGGTATATGCCCATACATATACCTAAGTCATCAATTCCCCGATCGGCTCCAACGTCCGAGCCCTAGCACAACCCAGTCCACACAGGAAAGCAAAACGCATACCCACGCAGGATAGAACAACACAATCCACAAAGGAGAGTAAACAGTAAATCCACACAGGATAGCTCAACACAATCCACAAAGGAGAGAAACACAAGATTCAGCTCACACAGGTATACTTCTTCGGATGACGATAAAGATGATCACTGAACCATCCAAGTCGTCGGACCCACGAAGGATCGATAGGTACTAACCTTGCAGTGACCCACACAGGATCAGACCCACACAGGATCGGGCCCACGCAGGACCTGTAGGAGTTGTCTCACATAGAACCGCTGAGTGTAGACCCACACAGGATCGGACCCACACAGGATCGGGCCCACACAGGACCGGGCCCACGCAGGACCTGTAGCACTGATCCACGTAGGATTGCTGAGTGCAGTAGTCGTCGCAGTCCGCTGAGGATCTCTGCACAGTCGTCGCCGCAGTCCACTGAGGATCTCTGCACGGTCGTCGTCGGAGTCCACGGAGGATCTCTGCACAGTCGTCGCCGCAGTCCACTGAGGATCTCTGCACGGTCGTCGCTGTCGAAGTGGCAGTCGCAGCCAGCCTAGGGTTCCCGCACACAGCAAGCTCATTCGGGAGGGTCCGCTCCACGAGCCGAGAGGCTGATACATCAACTGACACAAAGTCCGAAGTTGATGTATCCAAAAGTTCTGTATCGACAACAGGAACTCAACGTCGCAGACGGCGCGTCAATCGGACGCCCGGTCTGAGAGATATTGGCATTTTCGTCCGAGGGGCCCGGTTGGTTTTTAAGGAAAAACCAACCCGACCGCACTCCACCTGCGTCCAAACCTCGGGAGGAGTATTCCAAAAGATCTGTCTCACTTAGAGGAATTCAACAAAGCTGACGGCACGTCAATCGGACGTCCGTAGCTCAAGATATGAGCGTTTCCGCTCCGAGGGCCCGGTTGGTCTCGTGTACGAACCAACCAGGCTGAACTCAAAGTATTCCGAAACCTTGAGTGCGATATACCGAAACGACCGTCTCGATCCAAGGATCGCGTTTCCGCTGACGGCGAGTCGTTTGGAGGCACGAATCTCAAGTTACGGGCGTTTGAAAGAAAACGTCCGAAGAAGGGGGGTACGGGCCCGGGCCGACCCGGTTGGCCCGGCCAGGGTCGGTCCGGCTCGGCCGAGCGGCGCGGGCGCAGCCCCCGCGGTCGAGAGAGAACCGCGGCCCGCGTGCGGTCCGCGCTGGTGAACCGCGGACGCGGCTCTGCCGCGTCCCGCCTGGGCGAACCGGACCCGCGCGTCTGCGGGTCCGTTGGCCGCCGCCGGCTGTTTCCGCGGGCCGCCGGCGTCGCTCCGGTGGCTCTTTTTCCTTCCCGTCTGCGCCGTTGCTCCTCCCGGGATCCGTTCTTTATTGCGGGATCGTCAAACATCCGTTGCGGCACGTTCCGTCGTTGTCCGTCAATCCGCACAAAACGAAGAACGGCGGAGGGTCGTCGGGCCGTGTTCGTTTGGCCCACACCCTCCGTGTTAGAGATAAACAACCGAGAGAAATTTATTCCACACAGGAAACAACAATTTTAATAAGATTAAAATTGTTCACAAAAATCGGTTCTTTAATTTCTTTAACGAAACAAAGACGGGAAATAAATTAAAAGGGGTAATTCCCATAATATAAAATCCCTACCTCGTCGATCGTCGCGCGCGGGCGTTCTTCGCGGAAAAGCTCGTCGCGGAAGAGAGGGATCGTCGCGTCATCGCGGGGAGGCGTCGCGTCGTCGCGGAATCCGATGTTGAGTCGGCGAACTCAACGCACCATGAAACAGCAGATTTAATTTAATTAATTAAATCCATGTTTTTGGTTAAGAACCACGAAGGAGATTAAGGAAGGTCCGAGACTCTTACCTCAAGAAGCCGATCGAAGATCCGTCGCGGAGGAAGAGACATCGCAGAAGAACGTTGTCGGCGATGCGGATCAAGGTGTTGCGTCGTCGAATTCCGGGTTCGGCGTTCTTCGCGTTCTTCGCGTTCTTCGCGAGGGAGAAGAAGAAACAAGGATCCTCTCAAATCTTCTCAAAAGATTTGGGGTTGGTCTTATTTTATTAATATGCCAACACACGAAAACCGGTTAAGAAACGATTGAATTAATTCGTTGAATTAATTCAACGAAAGAAACAGGCCATTTAATTCACGAAAGAAACAACCCATTTAATTCACGAAAGAAACAGCCCAATTAAATGGTCTGTTAAGAATTTAGAAAACGTGTCGGTTGACTTTCATGAAGACGGGTTTTCACGGGTGCATTTCTTAGCGGAAAGAAACGGCGGGGCTCGTGCGGGCCCCACCTCACAAATTTCCTACCAAGGGGGTAGGATATTTCTGGATAGCATCCTATCCAGTTCAACTCAGTTCAAGCCGCCTTTAAGTGGCTTCAAGTGGCTTCCAAGTGGCTTAAGTGAAATAAAATAAAGTTGTCGCAAAATTATTTTATTTCTTAACTTTAAGCCCAAAAATTAAAAACCACACCCGAGCAAACGCAACTCCGGAAGAGGCGTTTCTAAGCGAATACCGGCGCTGCGATTTCATCGGTGCCCTCAGAATTTGATTCCGGGCACCAGTTCAAAAGTTAGAAAAACCTGCTCGTCCGTTCACTGAACGTACCCGAGCCAAACTTCGGAAAATGATTCCGGGCACACCGGGCCTCAGAATCAGGTGCCGTCAGAAACTGCGCTCTTGTAAAATTCCAATGAAAATTAAGAAAAAAAAATTTCCTTGAAATTTACAGGTCTTTACACTATAGAACCATAATAAACTCTAAAGAACACTAGAAAACCCTAAAGAACCCAAAAAATGCTAAAACATATAAAATAAACCCTAAAAACCTAGACATTACCCATACAAATCCTAAAACACACTAAAACCCCCCAAAAAACCCTACCAATCCCAAAAAACAAATAAACCCTTAAACCCCCCCAAAAAACCATTGAAAACCCATCAAATACCATAAAAACCATAAACGTCCGTTAACAACCCTTAAAAACCCTTAAATCCACTACAAACCATAAACAACCATTAAACCCTAAAAAAAGGCAACAAATAGATACATAAACCCAAAAAACGTTACATAAACCCTAAAAATTCAACATAAACCCAAAAAACGAAACATAAACCCAAAAAACACTACATAAACCCAAAACGCCCCACATAAACCCTAGAACCATAACATAAACCCCAAACAATGCAACATAAACATTAAAAATGCTACATAAAACCTAAAAACACAACATAAACCATAAAAACACTATATGAACCCTATAAACGTTACATAAACCCTAAAAAATGCAACATAAATGCTACATCACACCTAAAAACGCTACATAAACCCAAAAAATACAACATAAACCCTAAAAAATGCGACATAAAACATAAGCCCTAAACACGCTACATAAACCATAAAAACATTACATAAACCCTAAAAATGCAAGATAAATCCTAAAACTGCTATCTAAACCCTAAAAGCACTACATAAACACTAAAAATGCAAAATAAACTAAAAATCGCTACACAAACACTAAAAAATGCTACAAAAATCCTAAAGATGCTTCAAAACCCTCAAAAATATTAAACCCTAATACACCATAATATAAAAAATTAAACCCTAATAAACCCCTAATAAATTCTAATACTCCCTAAAAACGCCTTATAATTTCTAAAAACCTTAAGAGACTCCACTCAACCCTAATAAAACCCCAAAATACCTAATAGGCCCTAATAAATGATAATAAAACCTAATAAACACTAAAAACACGTTTAGAAAACCTAAAAAACCCTAACTAACCCTAATAGACACTAATAAACACTAATAAAAAGTAATAAACCCAAAAAAACCCTAAATATCCCTAATAACCTATAAATAAATCCAAATAAACCCTACTCAAGCCTAACAAAACTTAACACACCATAATGAGCCCTAATAAAACCCAACAAAACCCTAATAACGAAAACCAACGCTAGTATACTTAAAAAATCCCTAGAAACCCAGATATACTCTAATATAAACTAATAAACCCTAAAATTACTCACAAACAATAAAAATATGTCCACAAACAATAAAAACATGCTATATTACCTAATAAAGACAAAAATTGCTATTATACCTTAAAAATCACTCGAAACCATTTCTATTAAATTTAGAGGGGGTCGGGAATGGCCTGGCTTCCGTATCTTCCTTGCCCAAGAAACCACAATAAATCATAATAACTCTAATAAAACCTAAGAAACCCTAAAAACACACACAAATAAAAACAAAATGCTAACATACAATATAAAATTCTATATTATCTAAAAAGAATTAACATACACAAATATAACCTAATAAAATAAAAAATAATAATAAACCCCTAACAAACCCTAATAAACCCTCAAATACTTAATCATCCCTAATAAAAACTAAAAAAACCTAATAAAATCAAAATAAACAACAAAAATAAATTCTCAACCCTAATAAAATCATAATAAACAATAAAAATACCTTCTCAACCCTAATAATCCTTGACACACCATAATAAAACCTAAGAAAACCCAAATAAACCCCAATAAACAAAAAAAATGCAAACAAACCATTAAAAATCTCAGGAAACCCTAATAAAAAATAATAAATTCTAATAAAATCTAACAAACCATAAAAATGATCACAAACACTAAAAATAATATAATAAAACCAAAAAGGTCCTAACAACCCCTAATATGTATTAACAAAAACTAAAAACACTCATATATCCTAATAAAAACACTAACAAACCCTAGTAAACCCTAAAAATATCTATCAAACCATAATAAACACCACTCAACCCTAATAAACCCTAATAAAACCCTAAATATATCTACTCAACCCTAATAAAACCCTAAAAATACCTCTCAACCCTAATAAACCTTAACACACTATAATAAACCCTAATAAACCCCACTAAACCCTAAAAAAGGCAAATATACCATTAAAATGCCCTAAAACCCCTAATAAATGTTAATAAAACCGAACAAAGCTTAAAAGCACTAATAAACCCTAATAAACACTACTAAACCCTAAAAACCCTAATATACCCTCTTATAAATTAATAAACCATACTGAACGATAATAAACACTAATAAATCCTAGACATACCCAAATATACCATAATATACCATAATATACGCTAATAAACCCAACTAAATCCTAATAAAACACAAAAAATACCTATCAAACTCTAATAAAACTTAACACACCATAATAAACCATAACAAAATCCTAATAACCCCCACCAATCCCTAAAAAATGCTAATATACCATTAAAAACCCTAAAACCCTAAAAACCATAATAAATGTTAATAACACCTAATTTTTTTTAAAAATGCTAGTAAACCCTAAAAATACCTCTAATAATAATAATATTAATAACATGTGTGCATGTGCATATGCATGTTCATGGTTTAAATAATAAATCATAATGCACGTGCATGTGCATATGCCTGTGTATTTGCATGTGAATGATAATAAATAATAAATAATAACACATTTGAATAAAATGTGTATGTGCATGTGCATGTTAATGATAATAAATAATAAATAATAACACACATCCAAGTGCATGTGCATGTGGAAGTTCTTGTGCATGTGCATGTGAATGGAAATAAACAATAAATAATAACCATGTCCACATGAATGTGCATTTTCATGTGAATGATAACAAATATTAAATAAAAACACATGTGATAATAGAATAATGCACATGCATTGCGTGTGCACATGCATGAGAATAAATAATAATAACACTTGTGATAATAGAACAGTGCAAGTGCATTGCATTTGCATGTGCATGATAATAATTAATATATAGTAACGCATGTGAATGTTCATTTACATGTAATGATAATGATAATGACCCATGCACGTGCATGGTAATAAATAATAAATAACAACGCATGTGCATGTACATTTGTATTTGATGATACAAACAAAAATAATAATAATAATAACAATAATAATAATAATAGAATAAAGAAAGTGCATTTCATGTGCACGTGCATA